>JAJOOH010072550.1:0-47590 GCA_029582605.1 Solanum gracilifrons
TTTGTTTTGTTATCTATATGTTAGTTTATTTTATTTATTTCTTATACTTTAATATATTATTCATGAACTAACATATTTATTATGTGTTTTGCAGGTGGGATCCTGCAAAGGATGCTGCCCGGGCTTTAAAAGAGTGTGTTAGAAGACTCTATACACAAGCTTATCACTCTTTGACCAAGATTCCAAATAGTATACGCCAGGCGATGTTTACTAACTTTAAGGTATATATTTTTTAATTAAGTTTAGTATACTTTACTTTTTTTTACTATCGATTTAATTAACGTTATTCAATTTTTTTTCAGACTATGTGTACTTGGGAGTCGAGGTACAATTTGGTCATTGGGACCACATTTGAGAGGAAGGCATCTGCCAGACTATCTAACTGGCTAAAGAGCGTTCGGGATAGTGGTCAACGTCCCGGTTGGATGTTGCCTCATGTTTTTGATGAATTGGGTCAGTATTGGAACACAGAGAAGTTTAAGGCAATATCAGATCAAGCCAAAATGGCTAGAGGCAGTCTTAAAGGTGGCTCGTTGCACACCGGAGGTGCAAAGACGGTTGGAACAATTGCACGAGAGATGGTAAGTTCTAATTCAAACTTTTAAATAAATAATTAGTTGATACATATATATCGTTATAAATTTCAGTTTTTATTTATAGGAAAAAGAATTGGGACGCACTCCCATTGAACCAGAGGTTTTCAAAAAGACTCATGTCAGGAAGAAAGAAAATGAGTCGGATCCGGATGTGTGGGTGGAGGAAAGGGCCGAACGAACTTTTGTAAGTTATTTAATATGAATAATATATATCAATAGTGAATATATTTATGATATTTATATATATTGATGTCAATACTTATATTTAATATGCAGAATGACTTTCATAAGTACGTCGCTGAGAATCTAGATAGTTCGGTTCAATTGGCACCTGAACTGTCCACTCAGATTTGGAAAGAAAAAGTGGTAGAGGGGACACAAAAGGGTAGATGCTATGGTCTAGTCTCTCACAACGATGTTAGACGCCTTTAGTCAGGCTTAGAAGGTATTGGATCGTCATGTCAAGTTGAGGCACTTGACGGTGTTCAGATTGCTGCTATGTCGGATCAAATAGCTAAACTTACAGCGGCACTAGTAGAGTCGGAGCGGAAAAGAGTAGCTGAACAACAAAGCATGAGTGAGACCGTTCAGCAAATCAAAGAACAAGTGATGAACCTTGCTTGTCGACCTACTACTTCGGCTCCCGATGACACCGACGATGAGAGTGATGAGGATGATTATGTAGATCTCACTCCCTAGTTTAGATCTCTGGACATTTTTGAACTTTTTGAAATTTTAAAATGAATTTTAAAAGACTTTATAAGTCTTTAATTTATGATTTAGATACTTTTGAATGTTATTTTAAGTTTGTTGTTTTATGTTTTGTTTAGATTGTTTATAATGGTGTGTGTTTGATTGGGCTGAATAGTGTAGAATTGAATTGAATTGCATTTGCAGGGGGCAGCAGAAGCTGCGAGCTGCTACTGTCAAAAATATTGCAGAAAAAGCGACGGACAACGTGGTTTAGTCCGTCGCTATTTTGGGTTTTTAAAAATAAAATTTCCAGAAAAGCGATGGACAGTGTCCTTTTATCCGTCGCTTTTCTGGGATTTTCAAAAAATAAATTTCCAGAAAAGCGATGGACTGCGTCGCCCTTTAGAAATGAAAATTAAAATAAAGCGACGCAGTCCGTCGCTTTTTTAAAAAATTCAAAAAAAAAAAAGTAAAAAAGCGACTCAGTCCGTCGCTAAAAAAGACACAGTCCGTCACTTTTTAGCAACGCAGTCCGTCGCTTTTTGAAAAGAGTCAAGCTAAAAAGTGACGGAAGTGACTGCGTCGCTTTTCCGTCAATTTTGACCAAAAAAGTGACGCAGTCCGTTGCTTTTGGCCGTCGTTTTTTGACAATTTTTTAGTAGTGGGCCATCATGGCTGCTTCTGCTTCCCAAGTAGCTCTCTCTGCGGACTGACACTCCTCCACAAAACCTTTACTGAAGCAAATTCCTTATTTCTTAACCTACGAACATGACGGTCAAAAATTTCAATTGGCACTTCTTCATAAGTGAGACTATCCTTCACGGCCATACTCTCTAATGGTACTATCGATGTCGGATCACCCACACACTTTTTCAACAAGGAAATGTGAAAGACTTGATAAACCGCTACTAGTTCTGCTGGCAACTCTAACTCATAAGCCACATTACCAACCCTTTTTAGGAATTTATAAGGACCTACATATTTGGGACTAAGCTTCATTTTCTTTCCAAATGTCATCACCCCATTCATAGGTAACACCTTCAGGAAAACCCAATCATCGATTTCAAACTCTACGTCCCTTCTCCCTACATCTGCATAGGACTTCTGACGACTCTAAGCTGTTTTTAGTATGTCTCTAATGAGTTGAACTTTCTCCATATCCTCAAGAACCGAATCTAGCCCAATCAAGGTTGCTTTACCTACTTCAAACCAACCAATTGGAGACCTGCATCTACGCCCATATAGTGCCTCATACGGGTCTATATGAATACTGGAATGAAAGTTATTATTATAGGTGAAATCTATGAGAGGTAGGCGATCATACCAACTACCCTTGAAATCGATCACGCAAGCTTTCAACATGTCCTCTAAGGTCTAAATGGTATGATCTACTTAACCATCCGTCTGTGGATGAAATGTTGTACTGAGATTTACCTATGTACCAAGACCTTTCTTAAACGATTTCCAGAAATGAGAGGTAAACTGAGGACCTCTATCTTAGATGATGGACAAGGAAACCCCATGCAACCTAACTATCTCATTGATGTAGAGTTTGGCGTAGCCCTCCGCTGAATCTGTAGTCTTGACAGCAAAGAAGTGAGCGGACTTCGTGACTCTGTCCACTATAACCTAAATGGAGTCATGTTGTCTGCGAGTATGAGGTAAACCCGTAATGAAGTCCATTATCACTTCCCACTTCCATTAAGGAATGTTAATCTCTTGAGTCATACCTACTGGTTTCTGATGTTCTACCTTAACATGTTGACAGTTAAGACACTTAGCCACAAAGTCTGCTATATCCCTCTTCATGTCGTTCCACCAAAAGACTTCCCGTAGATCACACTACATCTTAGTGGAATCTAGATGAATGGAATACCTTGAATTATGAGCTTATGTAAGGATCTGATGCCTCAACTAACCTACATTAGGAACACATAAGCAACCATGGTAAAGGAGCACACCATCTCCACCTTGGGAGAAGACCTCAACTTTCTGTTGATGAATCGCATCATTCAACTGAAGTATATAGGATTACTGTCCTGTTTTTCCTTAACCTCCGCAACCAACGAAGATTCTGATCCATACGGAACTATCACACCACCATCTGATATATCCGTAAGGCAAACTCCTAAGTGAGATAGTCGGTGAATATCTTTGGCTAACTCTTTCTTTTCTTAGTCAACATGTGCTACACTATCCATAGATAGTTTGCTGAGAGCATTAGTCACTACATTGGCCTTACCTAGATGGTAAAGCATATTCATGTCATAGTCTTTGAGAAATTCAAGCCATCTCATCTGACGAAGATTCAACTCTTTCTGGGTGAACACAAACTGGAGGCTCTTATGGTCTGTGAACACATCAACATGAACACCATACAAGTAGTGTCTCTAAATCTTTAGAAAAAATACTACGGCTGCAAGCTCGAGGTAATGAGTCAGGTAATTCTTCTCATGGACCTTAAGTTGTCTAGAAGCATAAGCTATGACCTTACCTAGCTCATCAACACAAAACCTAAGCCGACCCTGAAGGAATCAAAATAAACCACATAAGTGTATTACCCATCTGGTAGAGTCAAGAAAAGAGTTGTAGTCAACCTAGTCTTCAGCTTTGAGAATTTTTTCTCACACTCATCTGACCACTGAAACTTGACATTTTTCTGAGTCAACTTGGTCAATGTGGAACCTATTAATGAAAATCCTTCAACAAACCTTTTATAGTAACCGGCCAAACCCAAGAAACTTCTGATCTCTATTGGAGAGGTAGGTCTAGGCTAGTGTTGTACTTCCTCAAT
This sequence comes from Solanum gracilifrons, assembly GCA_029582605.1. Lineage (NCBI taxonomy): Eukaryota > Viridiplantae > Streptophyta > Magnoliopsida > Solanales > Solanaceae > Solanum > Solanum gracilifrons. Next base: position 4,084 of record JAJOOH010072550.1, read on the forward strand.
TTTCTGAGAATCCACTCGGATCCCTTCGTTGGATACCACATGACCAAGGAAAGTGATGGATTGTAGCTAGAATTCACATTTGCTCAACTTAGAGAACAACTGGCGATCTTTGAGAGTATGTAGAATAACTCTCAGATGAGTCGCATGCTCTTCAGTATTCCAAGAATAAATAACGATATCATCAATAAAGGTGATGATGAACAAGTCCAAACACTCTTTGAACACCATGTTCATTAGATCCATGAAAGCTGCAGGAGTATTTGTTAGTCCAAAAGAAATAACGACAAACTCATAGTGACCATACTAAGTCCTAAAGGCAGTCTTTGGGATGTCACTATTTCTGACTCTGAGCTAATGATAGCCAGATCTGAGGTCTATATAAGAAAAGCAACTAGCACCCTGAAGTTGGTCAAACAAGTAATCAATCCTAGAGATAGGATATTTGTTCTTGATTGTGACTTTGTTCAACTGTAGATAGTCAATTCACATTCTGAGAGAACTATCTTTCTTTTTCACGAACAACACTGGAGCACCCATGGACAGATACTAGGTCTGATGAATCCCTTATCTAGAAGGTCTTTCAACTGCTCTTTCAATTCCTTAAGCTTGGCTGGAGCCATTCTGTAAGGAGGAATTGAAGTAGGCTGGGTATATGGGAGGAGATCTATTCCGAAGTCAATTTCTCTTTCAGGAGGAACTCTAGGAAGATCTTCTGGGAACACTTCTGGAAACTCATTTACTATTGGGACTGACTCAAGAGTTGGGGTTTCGGAGTTTGAATCATTAACCCGAACAAGATGATAGATATACCCTTTAGAGATCATCTTTCTGGCCTTAAGGTAAGAGATAAATAGACCCATAGGCATTGTGCTATAACCCTTTTATTCTAAGACTGGCTTGTTTAGAAACTAATACTGAACGATCCTAGTTCTACAATTGAATAAGGTATAACAAGAATGTAACTAATCCATACTTAGAATGATATCGAAATCTACCATTTCTAACTCTACAAGGTCTGTTGAGGTGACTTTCCAAGAATCTGTGACATGACAATTTTTGTATACCCGTTCAGCTATAATTGGGTCACCAACTGGAGTAGAGACTAAGAAGGGTTCTGAGAGAGTTTCTAGACTGACACCAAAGTTTACTGCTATATAGAGATTTACAAAAGATAGTATATCCCTTAGATCTAATAATGCATAAACATCTAAATGAAAGACTCGTAACGTACCCGTGACCACATAAGGAGAATCTTTCTGGTCCTAGTGATCCTGGAGAGTATATAACCTGTTCTAGCACTGACTGCCACCTGTACCAAACGAGGCACCCTGCTGATTAGGGCGACCTGTTAGCGTTGCTGAAGTAGTAGACTGAGCCCTGTTAATGTTACCTCTTTGTCCTTGCTCGGCAGAAAGGCAATCCTTCAACCTATGACCAAACTGACCACAACAGAAGCACCGATCTCTGTCAACAAGACACTCATTCAGATGGTTCTTACCATACTTTGGGCAAGTTGGAAAAGTTTGATTGCCTGAAGCACTCCCCTGTGACTTAGAGTTGGATGCCCTACTTTTATAATCCTGTCGAAACCTGTGGGACGGAGCGCTAGTTGATGAAGGTGCTGGGGATGTGGACCTCTGCTGAAACTGTGAGAGATTTCCACTGCTCGACCTTTGTTGAGAGTATTCATAATTCCTTGTTCTAGCCTTTTTGTTAGCCTTAGCCATTTCCCTAAGCTTATCTCACACAACCTGATGAGCATAAGTCGGTAGCCTGGAGATATCCATGTCTCCTAATATAATAGAATTTCTGCACTCGGTCTTTACTAAATCGAATACTCCAAACAAGAACTTGCTTATTTGTTCCCTCGAATAAGCAACCATATGTGGAGCATACCTGGAGAGCTAAGTGAACTTCAGTCTGTATTCTTGAATTGACATTGAGCCCTGCTTCAATTTCATAAACTCCTGAGCCTTACCCTCCCTCAACTCTCTCGAGAAGAACCTATCAAGAAAAGCTCCAGTAAGGCAATCCCATATCACAGGAGCTGCATTCTCACCTCTGTTTTCCCTCTACTGCGTGAACAAAATATGAGCCACATCCTTGAGTTGATAGGATGCTAACTCAACACTCTTAGAACCACTCACTTGTATTACTCCAAGAATCTTCTTAACCTCATCAATGAAGTTTTGTGGGTCCTCACGAACCTTCGACCCTAGAAATCCTGGTGGATTCTTAAGAACAAAGTCTCAAACCCTAGTTGCAGCTGATCCACCAGTGGTGTTTATAGGAACTGTGGTATGCTGATTGATCTGATTAGCTACACTCTGAGCCAAGAGCTGGATTGCATTCCAAAATTCTGCATTTGTAACCTCATGGTTCGAGGCTGGAGGAACTGCATTAGCATTGCATGCATTAGCATTTTGTGCATAATCTCTACGAGGAGGCATGATCTGAAACACATAATGATAAGTTAGACAGGAGAAGTATGATCATACCTCACACATGATAAGAATAGCAAAGAAAGTGAAGTTTTACTTAAAATACTTTGTAGCCTCCCCCACAGAGATGTGGTGCGCTTCACACCCATGAAAGAGACTCTACTTAGTTCAGCTTTCAGACACCCTAGGAAAATTGAACCTAATGCTCTGATACCAAGTTTGTCAAGCCCCGAGGCTACCCCCTTGACGTAACACAGGACCTAGGATCACGAGTGACCCCAAGCTAACCCTGAGTCTAGCATATCATGAACATACTAAATATATCTAAGTAAACATGAACTAAGTGGAAACAAAATCAATAAATCCCTGAAGAGTAGCACGTCCAACTAGTCTGAATAATCCTAATAAAATATAACAAGAGTTTAGTGGTAACTGAAAGGATCATAAAACATCTTAACTTGAATCTACTAATATGTCTGAAAAGCCTCTACTGTGTTGAGTTGTTGGGACATCCCCCAAGCTCTCGAACAAAACTAAAAACTGAAAGCAAAGACTGAAATGGAGAGCATGTCTATTGTCCTGAAGTATAAGGACTCACCATTGAAGCTACTGAAGTCGGATCGAGAATCGATCTAAGCGTGATCTGGATGTTGAGTGTCGGAACCTACATCATGAAAGGATATAGCACAGAGTACGTATCAGTACTTGGAATGTACTGAGCATGCAGGATATATATACACTAAGTTGAACAAATATTTATATGAGTTGAACAAAGCATAACTAAGAAATTACATAATCTAATCAAGAATATAAATACTGAAGCATAACTAAAAAGCTAAGTTGATTGCAATGACCAAGTACTAATCATGAAGATAACATGATGAACTGTATATTGATAGAAATGCTGAAAACCTAGTCAATGCACTAAGAGTCCGAGTGGGGGCTACTATTAACCGACATAAACGACGTGAGCTAAATGTGGAGTCCGATGTATATGCCCCATCGAGAGGACCAAATATACCTTTCTAGGGATATAAATGCATGAATATGGCATGATCACTAATATTGATGCCCAACACAAAGGACCTATAATCCTAAGCGGGCACGTAGTTCTGAGGCTATGAGGGTACAACCCAACTTGGTGCTAAGTCTACTCCCAACTAAATACATATGAATCTAAAATGCACTAAACACAGAATAGCTCAAAATACTGACATGCTAACTCAGAATGCAACATTTACATACTGAGAATGTGACATTCGAAACCTGGAGCATGATTTTCTTTTTAACTAACCTAGAAAGTATAATTCATGAACTAAGAGAATTTACACAAACTAAGGTTCGAAGTTTTATACAAGGAATTATGCAACGTTTTTAAGAAAACAAGTTATTTAGACTATGGATTATGTAGAACCAAGGAACTCACTGAATTCTAGGGACCAACTGGATGAAAGGAACCCACTAGTGAAATCTACGTACCTGGTGATAAAATTTATGAAGAAATCCTTTGGATTTTTGGCCTGGAGTTTGATGAACGCTTCTGCTTGTTCTTGGGATAGTTGCTACTTTTTCCTCTTCTTTTTGCTCTAAGTTGGGTGTTTTTTGGAGGATGAGGGTTCTGGTTATGTTTGACTTGGTATTAGGCTTCGACTGAGTAAGACGACGAAATTTAGGAATCAAACGGTGTAGTTTAAGTGCCCCAACGCATATGGAAAGGACCAAAACGACCCTAACTTAAAGTTGACGAAGTGCCACTCACGAGCGGATTGACGGGCCGTCATTTGAACCACTGCACATCAACTGGGTCGTGGTTCGTGGCCTGCCTGATAGGGATTCACTAAAATGAGCATAACTTTTTACTCTGAGATTGAATTTTAGCAATATTGGTGGCGTTGGAAAGAAGATTCTATTATCTTTAATTTGATAGGTCATGGAACACCTAATTCATTTTGTGCTAAAAGATGTGACTGTTTGAAGTTGACCCAACAACCAATTTTCTCTAAATAGCTGGTGACCCTCACCTACGGTCCGTAGGTCCAACCATGGACCGTATTGATCTGTCGTGGATGCGATCAGAGACCACATAGTTTGGGAGCCCGATGACAAGACCCCACCTACGGTCCGTGGGTCCATCAACGGACCATGGACCATGATCTTAGGTTTCATCTCCTTATCCTGAAATTTCCCTAAGTTTGGGACTCAACAACGGAACCCCACCTACAGTCTGTGGTCTAACACACGGTCCATTAGTGTTTTCCATCGGTTTTGACACCAAATCTTAGAAAGCTGCATTTTTTCATCTTCTCGAATCAGATGTGTTACTTGTCACTAATGTATAGTAACAGAATCTGAAAGATAGATACAAGTGTAAATGTCTTTGTTTCTTGAATAGAAAAAGAAAATAAATAAGAAACAAGAGGGTTCACCGGGATGACAACCAGTTACCTCTCATGTGCCGACGAAAAAAACGTGTGACATTAATAGTAGAAGGTTTATCACGCATATCTAGAGTAATGACCTCTAGGTCATTTTTTGTGTTTATGCCTTCTATTTGTTCTTTAGAGCTTTCGCATAGTGACCCCAAGTCATTTATGACTTGCTGGGACTGACAGTTTGGTCACTTAGTCATTCGTTTTGTTTTTATTTGAGTTTCAATATTTTAGAGTTTTTGAACCTTGAATGATCATTTTTTATTATAAGTTCAAGAATATTACCTTAGAATCCAATTTTGACAATTCCATAACCTCCAAAAAGGTCATATTATGCTAGTAGGATAGTCGGCACGACTCCTAAAACTTTTAGTGTGAGTTTGCGTGATTAGGCATTGTAACTTTTCCATTGAAACCTAAGTTTGGTTTAGTCAACATTCTCAGTAAACAAGCTCGAATGAATATTTCGTTAGCTTTTTTAGCACCGGAACTTTGAGTTTGGTCTATAATGACCCTTCGATAAGGTCCCGAGGCTTCTGGGCTATTTCTGAGGCCTTTTGTGAATTTTGGCTTAAAATAAAATTTGGATGTGTGAACTAGTTTTCATCTAGATAACCTAAGATAGGAATTTCAATTATTATGTTGAGTTAGGAATGTCGTTTCCAATGGAGTAGCATATCTCATTTGCACACACCAGGTTCTGAACAAGTCCTAGGCACCCCATTGAAGTTTTGGAGCCTTAGCACTTATGCAGTCAACTAATACACCCATGCGTTCGTGCACCCACAGACGCATTTGCGGACAAAAGGCACGTTCTCATGTTGGTGCCATGTTTATGGAGGGTAGCTGGCATACGCAGCCGCGCGGCCGCTTCGCGTTTGCGCCAGTTATCCAACTAGCTTATTTTAAGGAAAGTCGCAACCAACTGGAGATATGGTTTTAAAATTGTGATTTCTCTCTTGTTTTAACTCCAATTTTGGTGATTCAAAATCTCACGCGCTTGTAATTGTCAAGGTTTATGTTTTGGAGTGATTGGATTGTGTCAATGACCTTGTGTGTAGGGTAACTTTTGCCCGGAAGTTGCTGCCATTTCTATTTTAAATTGTAATTTCATTGCATGTTGTTGTTTCTGCTTATTTGGGCATGAATTGTGTTCTTTTTTGGAACACAAGTATAAGGATTGGCTTAGGACCTTATGATGTAGTCAATTTGTATTTGATTTTAAAAATTGTTCTGTCTCCATTTTGGGTGATTTTAGTGTCTCTACAACCTTATTGATGTTATGATCCTATTTTTGATAGTGTGGCAGCGTTCAGAAGTCTTTCGGAAAGAAAAAGCTCCAGCCTTGTGATTTGGAGCATGTGATCAGCCTACAGGTTATCGACGACTTCCTTTCTATTTAAATTGAGAATGAATGTGTAAATTCATGATGATGGGTGTGAATTGGGGTGGGTACCTAGTTATTCCTGCTTTTCTTCTTAGAAACCATGATCTATTGATTAATGTTGTTTCGAGGGTAGTACCTGATAAGTTGTAGATTTGCAATGATTTAAGGTCTATTTAGCTCAATAATCAGTGTCCTCGATGCCTAATTTTGTCCTATTCTGATGATATATTGATGATTTGCAGCAATGAAGGCGAATGGAAAAGGCAAGGATTGGCGTTTGAAAGAATAGCCAGAAATGCAAAGAAGTACGAACTAAACAAGGTTGATCGCCTAACAAGAAGGTCGAGTCGCCAAAGAAACCTAAGCCCGCCTAAGATGGCCTTGATTTGTCTAGTCGAGAAGCACCACCTAACAAACCATCCATCATTGAACCATCAAAATTAGAGTTGAAAGAGCTTCTGCCTCATCTCAATTATGCTTTCTTGGGGGGGGAGGCACAACACACTTTCGATAAGTATTGCAAGCGATCTCAAACAATGGCAAGTGGAGTTGTTAATCATAGTGTTGAAGAGGCACATTAAAGCCTTGGGGTGGTCAATTGCTGATATTTTGGGTATTTTTCCAAGTGTATGCACACACAAAATAAAATTTGTGGAAGACTATAAACCAAGTATTGAAAACCAACGAAGATTAAATCCTTCGATGCAAGAAGTGGTAAAGAAGGAAATTATAAAATTGTTAGATGCAGGAGTTATCTTTCCAATTGCAGGCAGCCAATGGGTAAGTTCAGTGCAATGTATTTCGAAAAAGGATGGTATCACAATAGTTCCTAATGAAAAGGCAGAATTAGTCGCCACTAGACCCATCACCGGGTGGCGTGTGTGCATGGTTGTCAGAAGATTAATTCTTGGACTGAACAAGATCATTTTCACATGCCATTTATTGATCAAATGCTTGATAGGCTTGCAGGAAAGGGGTGGTATTTCTTTCTTGATGGAAATTTCGGGTACAAACAAATCTCCATTGCACCAGAGGATTGAGAAAAGACAACGTTTATATGCCCTAATAGCACCTTCAAATCCAAGTGAATGCCCTTTGGACTATGTAATTCCCCAGCTACCTTTCAGTGATGTATGCTCTCAATCTTCGCCGATATGGTAGAGGACTCCATGGAAGTGTCCATGGATTATTTCTCCGTCGTTGGGGATTCTTTTGAGAAATGTTTGAGGCATTTGGAGATGGTGTTAAAAATGTGTGTGGATTAAAACTTGGTCCTTAACTGGGAGAAATGTCACTTTATGGTGAAAGAGGTAATTTTTCTTGGGCGTAAAATATCTGGGGATGGTATTGAAGTTGATCAAGCAAAAATCCAAGTCAAAGAAAAATTACCTCCCCCAATTTCAGTTAAAGGTATGAGAAGTTTTGTGGGTCATGTCAGGTTGTATCTGAGGTCATTAAAGATTTCTCCAAGATTGTCATTTCATTGTGTCGACTTCTTGAGAAAGAGAGAACATTTGTTTTCGATACTTCTTGTATGGTTGCTTTCAAAACACTCAAGGAAAAACTTGTCTCCGCTACCATAATCATTGCACCCGATTGGAATCTCTCTTTTGAAATGATGTGTGATGCTAGTGGTTTGGCTCTGGGAGCTATGCTTTGGCAACACAAAAACAAGTTCGTTCATCCTATCTAGTATGCTAGCAAAACGTTGAATTGTGCTCAAAAGAATTACACCGTAACAAAGCAAGAATTGTTGGGTGTGGTATATGGGTTTGAGAAGTTTCAAGAATATTTATTGGGTATCAAAGTGGTTGTGCACACTGATCACGCAACTTTAAGGAACCTACTGGAAAAAAAGGCTAAGCCAAGTCTAATCCGATGGGTGTTACGTCTTCAACAATTTGACTTCGAAGTGAAAGATAGGAAGGGGTGTGAAAACCAAGTGGCTGACCATATTTCAAGGTTTGAAGCGGATGCTAGATTAGCTGAAGAGAAAGACATTGATGATGTCTTTCCAGATGAATCGGTAATGGTGATTGTAACACCCTGTATTCGAAAGAGGGCACCATAGCAATTTTTCAGAGATTGCAGGTGCCAGCCACGGAGGCCAACCATGGCCCATGGGTAGAACCACGGACCGTAGGATTGGTCTGTGGACTGGGCATCCAAAATAGTCTGAGGTCTTGGAACCACGGTCTGACCAACGGACTGTCCGTCAGACCACAGTCAGTGGACCATAACCCCAAATTTGAGTTTCTAACCACGAACGACGGACCAACAGGACGGACCATCAGTCAGACCACGGTCCGTCGAGCAAGGTCCGTGGGTCAGCAATTGGCAGTTATTTTAAGGGGCAGGTTGGACTTTTCTTAATTAGTATAGCCTAACACTACGTCATTTTTCCTATGTCTAAGACGCCTATATAAACGTTTTAACCCCAAATTTCCATCAATAGAAATCATTCTCTTAAATTTGTAAAAGAAGAACAAATCTCCTCTCCAAAATATTTCTTTCTCTAGAACTTGAAGAGGAAGAAAGAGTTGAAGCTAGGGTCAAGGTCAAGTCTTCATTCCTCAAGAAATTGTGGGCTTTGATATCAAGGTATGATGGCTTTTCATCCATGTAATCCTTTCTTCCATAGAGTCCCTAAGATTCCCCAATTAAAAAGTAGAAATTCCCCAATTTGAATTAGGGTTTTCTTCTAATGTTGTGGGTCTTAATGAATGTTGATCCAATTGAGTGGATTATGATTTTTTATGCATGAATTTATAGGAATTCATGTTTTTAGGATGAATTTACGCGTACCCATGTTTAACCCATGTTTGTAAGTTGAAATTGATGTAAATGGGTTTGATGCTATGAAAGGAGAATTTATGGGTTTAGACGTATTCTTATAGGATTGATGAGTTATGATATGAATTTCTTTGATATTGAAGCATATATGATGATTATGAGATGTAGTGTTTTGAGAGTAAAGCTTATGTCATGAATTGTTGATTATTGATGTAATTGTTGTGGAAGGGATAGTTCCCCTCGATTTGCTTATGTATGTATGTGAAAAGATTACTCACATCGAATGATTCTAGGTTGAAAAGATTGCTCACCTAAAATGAATCTAAGCTAAAAACTAAGAAATTGACGAGGCTAGAGGGCGATTACCCTTGACCTCTAAATGAGATAGATATGAGGCGATTACCCACATCCCTTAGAATAGTATAAGAGGTGATTACCCTTATTCCTTGAAGTTGAACAAGAGGCGACTACCCACGTTCCTATAATATGAATTGGACAAGAGGTTAGTACCCATGATCCTCAAGTATGTTGGACTCGAGGCGAATACCCATGATCCTATAGTGAGAGGGACAAGAGGCGACTACCCATGATCCCAAAGATAGAAGGGCTAGAGGCGAATACCCATGTTCCAATTGAGTGGATTATGATTGTTTATGCTGATAGGAATATATGTTTTAGGATGAATCTACATATACCCATGCTTAACCCATGTTTTTAAGTTGAAATTGATGTAAATGGTTTTGATGCCATAGAAGGAGAATTTATGGCTTTAGACGTATTCTTATAGGATTGATGAGTTATGATATGAACAGCTTTGATATTGAAGCATATATGATGATTATGAGATGTAGTGCTTTGAGAGTAAAGCTTATGTCATATTTTTTTTATTATTGATGTAATTGTTGTGGAAGGGATAGTTCCCACTTGATTTGCATATATATGTATGTGAAAGGTTTTCTCACATCGAATGATTCTAGGTTGAAAGGATTGCTCACCTAAAATGAATATAAGCCAAAGACTAAGAAATTGACGACTCTAGAGGCGATTACACTTGACCTCTAAATGAGATGGATATGACGCGATTACCCATATCCCTTAGAATAGAATAAGAGGTTATTACCCTTATTCCTTGAAGTTGAACAAGATGTTACTACCCACGTTCCTATGATATGAATTGGACAAGAGGTGAGTACCCATGATCCTAAAGTATGTTGGACTCGAGGCGAGTACCCATGATCCTATAGTAAGAGAGACAAGAGGCGACTAATCGTGATCCCAAATATTGAAGGGCTAGAGGTGAATACCCATGTTCCTTTATTTCCAATGTCTATAAAAGATAAGCTAGACTATGTTATGATAAGTGATGAGCTTCGATTGTTGCTTGAGTTGCCTTCCATGATGAGTAAGGATGATTTGAGGTTACTTCAAGAAGTATTCTTTTTATGTTGAAATGATCTATTATGTGCATTGTTTATGCTTTTATGACTTATGTTGTCTATCTCTTATGTTTATGTTGATGTTTATGCAAGTTATCATATTTAGTACTTCCTTGTACTAATGCATACTCTTGCCTATATTTCTTATCCAAATGAAGGGTCTAGCATTTCTGACTCTCATCCCCGTGGCTAGGATCATAGTAGAGGCAAGACTTGAAGATTGGTGAGTCCTTATAGCATTTGAGGATTTGACCGCCATTTCTCATATGTTTCTTTTCATTTTAGTATTGAACATTGTTGTATGGGCTGTGTCCCAAGATTCTATAGTATTAGATGGTATTTGAGAGAAATGTATTAGACTTCTGCTTCGTTGTATAAAGACTTTGATTGTGTTGGAAATGTTTTAAATTTTTACCGATTTTTTATTATCTTGACTATGAATACTAAGTGGCTTATATGAGGCCTCTCGAGGTCTTGTATGCCATATTACGTCTAGGTTGTTCCCCTGGGTCGTGATAGTAATTTTTCACCATTTATTCCTTGGTATAATGATTTTTTAAAATTTTACCGTATAGAGGTTGTTACCCGAGGATTTGAGTAGTCATCAAATGAGGAAATTTCTATATGATGTGAAGAAGTATATATGGGATGAACCTATCCTTTTTAGGGAGTGTATCGATAACATCATTTGGTGTTGCGTGCGGGAAGTGGAAGTGAATGAAATCGTTAGAGCATGTCATGCCTCACTGGCTGGTGGTCATCATGGGGGCATTGGTACAACCACCAAAGTTTTGCAATGTGGCTATTATTGGCCTACAATGTTTAGGGATGCTCATGCATTTTGCAACTGTTGTGTCTAAAGTCAATTACAAGGGAGTATATCTAGGAGACATAAATTACCACTTTCATAAATCCTTGAGATTGAATTGCTCGACGTTTGGGGTATTGATTTCATGAGTTCTTTTCCTAGCCCTTCTGGAAGCAAGTACATCCGTGTAGCAATTGACTATGTCTCCAAGTGGGTTGAAACAATGGTGTTACCAAAAAGTAAAGCACGAAGTAAGTTTCTCAAAAAGAATATCTTAACAAGGTTTGGTACACCAAGGGCCCTTATAAGTGATGGCGGATCACATTTTTGCAACCGAAATTTTTCATCCCTTCTCTCAAAATATGGGGTCAAGCACAAGGTGGCAACACCATAACATCCCCAATCAAGCGGACAAGTTGAGATGTCTAACCGAGAAATAAAGAGCATCTTGGCCAAAGTTGTGAATGTCCATGAGTACCAATTGGTATAGCAAGCTTGATGATACACTATGGGCTTACCGTATGACATTCAAATTTCCCATTGGTATGCCTCCCTACAAATTGGTGTTTTGGAAAGCTTGTAATCTTCCAGTTGAATTAGAACACACAACTTTATGGGCCCTAAATAAGTAAATTTGAATTGGGATGTAGCCTCTAGAGATCTTGTGCACCAACTCCTTGAACTAGATGAATTTTAAAAAAGCTCTGTCCTATGTAAAGAAAAGATTAAACAATGGCATGATGCCAAGATTTTACCTAGTGAGTTTCGAGTTGGGGAGTTAGTATTACTCTTCAATTCAAGGTTGAAACTCGTCCCATGCAAGCTCAAATCCAAGTGGATTGGTCCACACACCATCATAAGGATGTATACTATTGGAGTGATTGAAATTGAAGATGCAAAGGGGGTGCAATTCAAAGTCAATGGGCAGAGATTGAAAGCATACTTTGGAGAAAGTCATGACACGAGGGTTGTTGAAGTGGTTTATTTGGATGATATTTGATGAACATATCCACGTCGTGCCACAACGTTAAATTAGGCACTTCTTGGGAGGTAGCCCAAGTGTTAGTTGTGTCCAATAACGGGGTGCACATTCCAATAACATGGGTGTCATAATGTGCAGAGCACTGGGCGATGAAAAAGGTTACTCAGCTATCTATCAAGAATAGTAAGTGAAGCTCCAACGAGTTCGCCATATGGGAGGTTCAACTTTAGGTGCTTACTATATTTTTCAGCAATGAGCAACACCTATTTGGTGATGCGGTAACGCTACTGGGCTGACTCGCTACAGTCTGAGTAATTCTGCATGCAAAATGGGAAGCACACTGCTAAGTTCAGTGACATTAATGGAAGAACGACGATTCACCCAGGTGTGTTGGGCAATGACAGTGAAGTCCACCAAAAAAATGCCCCAAAACACACGCCCCATCGGCGATCTAATCTTACTCGGCGATTCACTAAACAAGTTTGTGAATGTCAATCTCAGTGATTGATTAGGGAGTGATTTTACCCTCATCTCTTCATAATATTTATGTGCATTAACACTGCATTTTACTTTTGGTGGGATGAGGGCCTTCATGCCAATACTCCCCTTTTGATAGTATTTGATATTTTAAGTTTTGAATATTTGTGGTTTTATTTTTGTTTATATTAGAGTGTTGTTTTAGACTAACGTTTGTCTCTTTATTTCTGTTTCTTTCTCTCTTGATGTTGCAACTCCCCATAAGTTTTAAATCATGAAATGCTTGAAGTTTTTATTCATAACAATTTGAGGATCGATTGTCTTTAATATCAATGCCTTGAATAGTACTCATGATCAGCATGGTATATAGTGTTGGTGTTGCGAGAATGAAATCGATGTGGTTGCACTTTTATGTGATCTCCCTTCAATCTTTTGTTGACTAACTGTGTTTTGATGTATGCCTTAAAATGAACACCATATCTACGCTTTTGATCTTTTCAGAATGTGCTAAATGAGTGTAATTCAAAGTGTCATGTGTGGTGTGATCTTACTTGAAAGCATGCATGTGGAATACTAGAATTTGCTTTGTTAGACCAAATGTTTGAATCTTGATGAATTTACAACATGATCTTGGGCAACAATTTAAAAAGGGAGCAAAATTGTCCATAATCCTTTGTGGCTACCTTGTAAGGGTGTGAATCCATTTTGGCACCATTTGAGCCTATCCTATTTGTTGGCAACCAAAAGAAAGCCTCCTGAACAAAATTATCCATACCTTACCAAAACTCCTTTTTGAGGCATTAAAATGTTTGAACAGCCTACTTAGGCCAAAATCCTAAGTTGGGGGTATAGTAAGGAAGGAAGAATGAAATCCAAGTGAAGGGCAAAGAAACATGAAATGAGGCTCAACTTTGAAATTGTTGCAAAAAGAGGGGACCCCTCCTTATAAAAAAGAGAGTCATTGTTGTGAAAATGCTTTTGAAAAATGAAAATGAAAAAGAGAAGTGAATGACATAAAGAGGGTTGCGAGTAAAGTAAATAAAGAGTCAATGTTTGAGTTCTCAAATAAAAAAGGTAAAGAACTAGAAAAGGGGTGATGATGATTGCAACAATTCTTTGAAGAGGTAAAGTCACAAATCCAAATTGTCCACACCTTAACCCTCCACCCTATTACAAGCTTAAAAAACCCTTGAGATCTTGCATGAACTAGGCTATGGGATGATTGGAAAATATGGGCAAACATATGGAACAAAGTTTGCATGTGTTTCTCTTTTGAGAGAGTGAGAGTTACATTGATTCCTTATACCTTTGTTGATTTTGTTTATGGATCGTGGCATCATTCTTGATGTGAGAGTACTTGAATGCATTTGTTGAAATATGTTCCTGCATTAGACAAGAAGTTAAAGTGATCTGAAGCTTGTGTGGAGACTAGCTAGTCATCATTTGAAGTTTTTTTTATCATGATTGAGGATAACATGTTATTGAGAGTAATCTTGTTGTGGCACTTGCATGTTATCTTTCATTGAGTATTGTCATAGACACCCTTATTGAGCTTTTTGATTTCTTGATTTACATGAGGAAAAGCAAAAGTTTAAGTTAGGGGTGTTGATGAGTAATTTGATTTTCACTCATTAAAGGTTTATTAAGCTTAATAATCAATGTCCGAGATGCCTAATTTTGTCCTATTCTGATGATATGTAGATGAATTGCACAAATGAAGGTGAATGGACAAGGCAAGGATTAATGTTTGAAAGAATAGCGAGAAATGCAAAGAAGAAGTCTGAACTACTAATGGTTGATCGCCTAACAAGACGGGTGAGTTGTCAAAGAAACCTAAGACCGCCTAATTTGACAATACAGTGAGTCAATCCTCAAGGTCAATCACTGAAGTGGAGCAAGAATGGCGATCCACCAAAAAACATAACGTGAAGTAAGTGGATGTTGCCGAATCTGATAGGGTTGGCAAATAAAATGATGGTTCAAAAGGCGATATGAGGTGACAATTGGTGAACGACCAAATATACAAAACTGAACTCAAACGGGATCGCCTAATGAAACTCGAACACATGAAGCCTGAAGCGAGAAAATGGTGAACCAAAGAAAGATAAGCAATTCGCCAAATGCAGTTGGGGAAACTATAAATGGGTTAGAGGAGAGAGAAACATGAGTGAAAAATTTGAGAGAAAAAGTTTGAATATTCTAGAGAGAGAAACAGTTTCTATTGAGGGAGAACACTCGTTATTGAAGCTTTAAATTTTGTGAACTTGAATTTGAAACATTGGGGTTGAATTTGAAGTGGGTTTGCTATAAAATACTCAATTTCATGTTATCCATGGCTGATTTCTTGCAAGGTATAATATATTTACTATTTGCAATGTGTGGCTAAAACCCCAATCTCTTAGGGTGTAATTATGGGGTTGGATATTGATTTGATTTACAGGGTTTGTTAAAATTACCCTATTTTTATGGTTGTTAATCATACTTTTTTCTAATTGCCGAGTGATTAAATCATAAATTAAGGTTTCCAATTTAATTCTAGTTTGAATCTTGTAATGGTGCTCGAAAGGACCTAGATACGTGGGTAATTTGTTCAATAGTTGTAGTTTAGGTTACTTGATTGCAGATCTAAAGTTTTGGGTTGTTTTGAATTGCATATAGATGAGACTGAAAGGAGATTCTATGCAAGGATGCTTTGAGATCGAAAGAAGATTAGGATCAATTATGATGACCTAGATTATTTTTGATTAACTAGTTGTAAGGAGCAACTCTACTATGGCCCAATTGAAAGCAACATTTAATCCCCATACCCCTTATGTCCTTTAGTTTCGTGAATCTTCGATTATTTCCATATTGCTAATTGGATGTATTAGTTTTGTTAAAGTTGGTGGACTTCTCCACCCATTTGTTTTTTTATTTCAACTTCAATTGAATTAATTGTTTGTTAATTCTCTAGTTAAATTCTTAATTGTATACCATTCATTTTGGGATTCCACCCCGACACTTTGTTGGGTTTTTCATTTATGACGACCGCTCACTCTTTGGATTAGTTTTGAATAGTGATTTGAGTGTTATTAGTACCATGTCTGTAGAGGTCTATATGCGTGTTGTGGCATGCTATGTCATTTACTTTTTTTGTTACTTGTTTTTGAAACATGTTTTTGCCTTAGTCTAAGATAGACTAGTATTGCCTTAGACCCATGCACCATGTGTTTTGGGTATTTCTCACACGCCCCTCAGATGACTAGGTCCTTGTAGACTTGAATAGCAGACTTGGGTTGATAGTATGAGCCCTAACTTAGGCATTTTCATAGCTTGTTGGCCCTTCTATCATATCTTCTAACTTCTATGACTCAAATGCTTTATCAGAGTTTGCATGCTTTTTTTGGATTGGAGTACTTCAGAATTAGAACCTTTTGTGACACTTTCAAAAGTGGAAGTTGATCCACAGTGGCTTGGAGCCTACTTGAGATCTTCTTCAGAGTTGATACCCCCTAGGAACTCTTTCTAGCTAGTGATTAGTCCACAATTTGGACTCATTTAGGGCTATATTTTGATAGAATTAGTGTCCTCAAATGCATATTTTGTCTCAATATCTAATAAAAATCCTTAAGTTTCAGGTATTTAGAGTTTGAGCAAAGCATGGACACCACTTGGAAAGAAAGAACAAGGCGGCTGAAAAGAACGAAGAAATAAAGGCCTGAAGATCGCCGAGCCTAGCTGGTGAGTCGCCGATCAGCCTGGAGATCGCCTTTTGTTCCAGTGTGCTGAGCCTTGAAGGAAAAGGTCAAGTTGATGATGAAATAGAGCAGTCAGCGTGTCGCCGAGCAGTTTCGCGAAGCAATACCATATCACCCAACGACTCAAAACGCGAAGAAGCTAAAGGCTAAAACAGGAAGGCGATGAAATTGACAAAACGGCGGATCACTGAGTGTATCGGCGATCCTGACTAACTCTGCCAAAGGGTCCTCTGTAGCACAAATTTTCAAACACTATAAATACTTGTTGAAATTTCTAGCTTAGTATCATATCACTATTATTATTCCAACTTTTTACAGTTTTTAGAGAGTTTAAGTTTTAGAGGGTTTTGGAGACTTTGTTCTAAGACCTTGAAGATTCAAAGGGTTTCAACTCCAAGAAATTGGACTTGGGTCTTGAAGATTCTTCACTCTTGACGTGTTTTAAGACTTAATCCTTCATACCCAGTTAATGGAAACTGATATTGGTATAAATTTTTTTCTCTTTTACATGTCTAGCTAAAACCCCGAATTCTTGGGGTGTGATTTTGTGAATATGGGTTAGATTATCTGTTGGGTCTTGCTTGTTGATGGTTTATTTGTTGTTTAGATGTGATTTCGTTTAGTATTTGTGTATGAACTTAATGGAATTGTAGTTGGAAATATGATTTCATCTTAGTGTTTTTGGCTTGCTCGAGAGAGAGTTCGTAAAAATAAGACTACTAAATTGATAGCCGGTGGTATTGGGTCGACATGGGTTCAGCTCGAGAGAGTGAATCCTAGTCCTTCTCCCACACATTCAGCTCGAGAGACTGAATGGACTAAGGTGGAGGCAGTGCTTAATGTGGCAACTCGGTGTTTGAGAGAAACTGAGTTGATTCAGGGTAAGTTGCTCGAGAGAGAATTTACCCCCACTATAGTCTTGCCTAGTCACAAACACTCAACAATTTACTATCAAAAGCATGTACCCGATAATTTAGTCTATCCCATATTCCTATCACATACCAAGAATCCCGTCTCTCTATCTCATTTTCGTATATTTTTGTTGTTTTTAGTTTATAATTAATACAAAACCCCCCATTGATAATTGACGCTTGTGTCACCCCTTTAGATTTAGTATGTTTATATTTGATAATGTTTATAGCTATGACTAATTAGAACTTAATTTTATTTTTCTATTAATTATCAAAACCACTCCCTTGGGACTCGAACCCAACCATTGGTTGGGTTACTTTACTATTGTACGATCGTAGACACTTGAATTGGAAGTTGTGGCTTGATTACACAAACATCAGCTGGGCGGTTAATGCCCTATGGAGTGGGATAGCTGGTTAGGTGGCCTGGATATCTAAGATCATCTATAGAGTTGAAATGCCCCCGAGGAACTCTTTCTAGCTAGGTGGCCGATGTCGTAGGAGTGGATTGTATGGTTGGGCGGCCTAGGTTAATTGTCCCTCTTGCTAGATGGGTTGGGAGTTGACTGGTTGAGTTGATTGTCACTCTTGCTAGCTAAGCTAGGAGTTAGTTACTTGGGTTTGGAGATCGACTAATGCTCTTGGAGTCGGGTTTGGATTAGTCTTCTTTCTTGTACACTTAGATATTATGTGTATATGTCGGGTGATAATACTCAACTACACTTCATCCAATTCTAAGTGTAGGCGGTCGCTAACAAGTATAAACCCAACTAAGAGTTGGGGTCGATCCCACGGGGAGTGATACAGTAGAGAATTCAATTATGAAGTAAAATTGTGTCCTAATTGTTTGTAGAAATGGAGGTTTCGCAACATTAAAGTAAATCTCAAAGTCTCAATGAATAATATCAAATGGGGGGATTTAGGTAACCAATTTATGACAACTAAAACGGGAAGTAAACAAGTAGAGAATGATCCTTGGGAGTGTGATAAGTTGAATGTTAATTTTGCATAATGGATGATTACTAGTTAATCAAAGATGTTTAATCTCGGTGGGTAAGCTAGGTTTTGAGTGCAATAGTCATTTCTCAATCAATTATTGTGATTCAAGTGGGTTCTTTCGAACCTCAGCAAGCAAAACACAATCAAACAATCCAATTCCTTAATTAATCCACTTTCTCAAGCTGGATTTGTAAGAATGCAATCAAACCCACTTTCTCAAGCTAGATTCCTAAAGATACAGTCAATACAATTATCAACTAATAATTCGCCTCTAGTACCTCTTTCTTAAGCAAGTATAGAGTACTAAGCTAGAATTGCATTTGCAACTACAATTTCTCAATTAAAACATGAACAATTAATTGAACCCACTTCAAAACAACAATAAAATCAGTAACTAACAACACTCATTAGCTAATTAATGCATTCAACTACATAATCACACCCCCAAGAAAAGAGGTTTTACCCAAGCATAGTGAAAAACAAGGAATCGTTACCAACAAAGTTTTCCATCTGATTCGACAATGATATACGATTCCTAAATGCTGAAATTAAGCCAAAAAAGTCACAATCTCTAAATCTCTACTCCAAAATGTAAAAACAATGTTCTAGAATGTAAAAAAAAAAACTCAAAAAACCAGAAGTGAAAAATGTGGGAACTCCTTCTCTTCTTTTCAAAATTTAATTTATACATTCCAGATATTCAGCACGGAGTCAACTCGACAAAGTAAGTCGAGTTCGCCGAACTGGTCGGCAATGCACTGAGTGCTTCTGTTCTCGCCTTTTTGGCGTGGCTTTTCACCAAATCTTTCTGTACTTTTCGGTGAGCTAGGTAGGCATCGCTGATCTCTTCGGCGTGTCTCTGAACCACTTGTCTGCTCGCCAAGTTGGTTTTGTCCATGGGATGGTATGTAGGAACTTTAGGCGAGCTGAAGGTCCACTTAGCGACTCGATGAGTGGCTTTGACGAGTACCAGCTTTGCTTTCCTTCAACTTTTCAGCTTTTTTCTCTCCTATTTGCCATGTAATGTCCTTGCCTTACTCTCTAGCCTTCTTTACTGCAGATCATCATATAAACACCAGTTATGAGCTTAAAATAGGCATTGAGGAAACTAACTCCTTGAATAATAAGCCCTAATATGCATAGCATGGTCAATACACACCAGCATTCATGTGCAATATGCACCATATCATATTTTTGGCTAATACACCAAATCTTATGGCAACCCACAAAAACAATACCTTTCATTTGAAAATTTAAGGGCAATACGCCTCGTTTCTCCTTTTTTTCTTAGGATTATACGTCCTAGTTCAAGATTTTCATATTTGTTATTTTCCTAAAAGGAAACACATCTTATTTGGATTCTTCATTTTGTGATCGTGAGTTTTGAGTTTCAATTGCCAACTCAAGTCAAAACATGCACTTGAAAAAGATTCATAGTTTGTCAAGAGAGCATCAAGATCAATCTTAAGAACAACACATAACAAGTCAAAGATCAAGAAAAGACCCCAAGAAGACACATCAAGAAGGGATTTTGTAACTCCTATAATGTAGATAAGCATAGTTCTCTTGCTCTTTTTCTTTTATGTAACTATAGACAATAGATGGTGACAAGCAACAAGAAACAATTTTTTAACCACAATGTTCGATAATTTCAGCTACCAAATTTTCTTGAATTATACTGAATCTGATTTTCTTTTAATTAAGGATATGTAGGCAACCTCAGAAGTAAGGTTCGTTCATCTTTTTCAAAATGACTCTCAATGGAGTTTAACACTAAAAATTAGCCATTTTTTTCACTTTCTTTACTTGAAAACTCTTCATGTTTGATGTTTCCAAGCAAAGAAGGGCATGTTGCGAACACCTAATTTTTGACGTGTTTAAATTACTCTTACAATATATATATAGTAAGGTCTTTTCTCATATTTTATTTTGTATTTTTCGTTTGTCATTGTTATTTTTTATTGTTTTTTAATTGGCCCAAATGATTCAATTTTGATTGAATTTAGCTGATTTAAACCCAATTTTGATAGCCCACTCAATTTTAAATCTAGTCCAATAACAATGGTCAATGTTTAATCTCAATCATTCATAACATTTTGATCCAATGACTCTTATGTGACTCTACCAAGATTTTTAAAAAAATTAAAATTTTGACCCTATTTTTTTCGTTTATTTTTTTCTCCCCTTTCTTCCCAACAACCACCATCGTCGCTAGAAAATCACTCCAAATTGCACAACTTCTTGCTTCCACCCTCCTCTACACAAATCCAAATACCGTTTATCGTTATTCGTAGTCAAACTTCATAGATCTAAGAAAATGAACACAAATCGTCACTTTTTTTAGATTTATGAAGTTCTGATCATCCCCGTCCTATATCCTTTACATAAATGTGTAGACCTCTTCGAAGGCTATATTTTGATATAAATTTTATGTCAAAACCCCATCAAAAAATTTCTGGTGAATTTTTCCAGCAACCCCCATTCACCCAAAATTCTATGTCAGTCTTTTTCCCTCTCCCCCTCTATCCAAATTTGTCACTATCATCACAACTTATTAAAACCATATAAGTCATTTTGGTGTCGGATTATAAATATTTTTGTCAGTGTTATATAAGATTTAGCATATTCAGTTTTGCTTGAATTTTTATTTCAAATTTTATTTTTATTTTATTTTTTATCTTTATTTCTTGTGTTTGATCTTCAAGATAGGTTAGATGTTGAATTTTTGTATTAGTGAGTTGGGTCACTTTTTAATTTTGGGTCTTAATGACTAAAGTCAAATGAGTTCTACATATTGCACCTATTTTAATTTTTTAGATGGTTCATTTAGATATTATTCAATTAATGAATAGAAGAAATGGATCCTCTAAAAGGGCTATGCAATCTTTTTCTATTTAATCTTTTCTTCGAAAGAGAAAAAAGAAAAAGAAATAAAAAATTTCATTGGTCATCTTGGGTGGCATATTGGGAAGGCAAAAGATCTAATGCATGTATTGGAGCAAAAAATAATGCATGCATTAACTCTGTGCATTAGTAATACCTTACACTTTTCATGTTATGCATTAGTTATACATTCTATTGTATACTATGAGGTCATTTGGTAGAGTGTATTAGCAAAAATAATGTATGCATTAACTTTGTGTATTAGTAATACCTTGTTTGATATAATTTTTCATGTTATCTATAACTAATAATTTTTATTGTGTATTATGGTGTGTATTACTAATATCGTGAATTTCTAGATATTAGTAATGCAAGAGGGTTTAATGCATGTATTAGCATAGTTAAAGACCATATTGCCTCTAAGAATCATTTTACATCTCTTCACCATAATTGTGAAGAGTATCTTTATAAATAAATATTTTTATGCAATGCATGTTTTTTTAATACACGAAACCAAACAATGCATAAGAAATAACCAATGTATTGTCAATGCAAGCATTAATATACACTCTATTTAGCATTATTTTTATATACTCTACCAAACGAACTAATGAGTCGTGTGATAGTTAGATAGATTTATACAAGTATTAGTTAGGGGAGTATTAGTTATACAGGTATTAGTAATGTGGGTGTTAGTTATGCAGATATTAGTTATGTATGTATTCGTTATGCAGGTATAAATTATACAAGTATTAGCTATGTAGGGTTTAGTTATGTGGAGTTTAGTTATGCATAAATTTACCTTTGGATGTTGTTTTTTTATATTAAAAATTAGTAAAATTATATATTTTTAAAATTAAAACAATTCTTTACACTAAAACATCACTAAATTAATATATGTGTGACCATGAAATATTATTATTTTATAGATATATGATTTAATCAATAAATTAATATTTATTAATTTAAAGAGTGTGTCGACACTGAAAAATTTGTTCGGGGATGAAATTTCAAAGAATTAGAATGAACCCACTTGTGGAAACGACATTCATGAACTTGAGGTCATGACTAATGATCTCGGTTACCACAGTAAAATGGATGTCAATAACCTATTGAATGGGTGAAAATGATAAATTTTCAGAGGTTCAGAGCTTAGAACAAATTATGGATATCATCGGAAAAACAATGTTGATGATAAAGTTGAAGATGATACAATACCTTTGGAACTAGTTACACATAAGGAAACACTTATCACATCTAGAACTCTTCACAATTTTATAGTGCAATTCAAAAAGACAACACCAAAACTTTTGAATGCAATAAGAAAAGTTAGAGATGAGCGATTTAAAGTTTAGCAAAAAAAACAGAACATAATAGAATCATATTTCACTAAATTATCTTAGATATATTTGTACTTTTAAAGAATTATTAATTTATAATATTAATGGGACCATATATTTATATAGGGGTCTTCTAAAAATATATTATCTTATTGAAATGAGTCAATGAGTGATTTTTTTCATTGGCCCAAGTCGGGACCGGATGAAACTATTATCTTAGAGAGATTATTAATTAACCAAGTATTAATTTTGTGATGTTTTATTGTTTACCCTTTCCTTCTTTAACTTTGTATTTAAATTAAAACTTTTCTTTAATTATGTAGAAGAAGAAAATAGTCAAGTGGGAGTGATAATGGTAATATTGTCATTTTAACTTTTTATTCATGTATTAGCTAGACACGTAATAATTATTCCACCTTCTACTCCACATAAATAATACACAAATTTCCTCATAACTTATACATGTATTAGTTATGTGAATTTCAAAATTGTCAACCAAACACCGTATCAATTTTATACATGAATAAATTTTTTCGTATCCACCTACCAAACATCGTATTAATTATATGCATGAACAACTTTTTTCTTTTCCACCTACCAAATGTCGTATTAATTATATACATGAATAATTTTTTTCTTATCCACCTACCAAACGTTGTATAAGTTATACAAACTCTAATACATGGATAATACTTGTTTTATATAACTACCAAACGACCCCTAAGTGTGTATTATTAGTATCATGGATTCTTAGTTATTAGTAATGCAAGAGAGTTCAATACATGCATTAGCATGGTTAAAAACCTCATTGTCCCTCAAAATTGTTTTTTTACATTTTTTTCACCATCTTTGTAAATAATTTTGTGCAATGCATGTTATTTTTAATACACCAAACCAAATGATGCATAAGAAATAATTGATGTAAAATTAATACAAGTATTGCTAATACAAACATTATTAATACAAACAATACTAATACACTCTTTTAAACATTATTATTGTTATAGACTCTAAGGGGGTCGTTTGATAGAGCACATTAGGAAAAATAATGTATGCATTAGTCTTGCGTATTACTAGTACCTTGTTTGGTATTCTTTTCTAACCTATGTACACTCTATTGTGTATTAAGGGTTGTATTACTAATACCATGAATTTCTAGGTATTAGCAATGCAATGGTTTTAATGCATGCATTTACTCAATTGCCCCTCAAAACCTTTTTTACATCATCTTTTCCACCATAATAGTGGAGGACATATTTGTAAATATTTTTTTTAACGCAATGCATGTTATTCTTAATGCATCAAACCAAACAATGCATAAAAATAATCTATGTATAATTAATGTGAAAGCAATTAATATAGGCTGAATGCATAAGCGACCTCTTAACTTGTTCATATTTTCATTTAGACACTTAAATTATAAGGTTTACCGATTGAACACTCAAACTCAAACTATAATGTGTCTATTGAACACAGTGTGCTGACATGACACAACATGTGTAGTACACTCTTATGAGAGAGTGGAACGCACAAATTGTTTTTACTTTTGTCTTCTCCAATCTCACCATCGCCGATCACTCCCAGGAATAAACTTATTTTTTATTAAAATTGCAATGAATAATTTAGGACGAAACATAATATTTGTCTCTTCATAATTTAAGTATCTAAATGAAAAAAAAGGGACAAGTTCAAGAGGCCGTTTATATATATGTTAAGCTATTAATATATGCATTGCTAATATAAACATTACTAATATACTCTATTTAACATTATTTTTATACACTTTAACAAATGACCCGTTGGACCTTGGATCACCATTAACACTCTGTTTGGATCATTGTTACCATTGTTTCGTAATGTACTGCATTGTATTGTACTTTATTGTATTGTACTGTATGATAGATACAATGTTGGGTTAGACTGTATTGTTTGTTGTTGGTTAATACCATTTTTATTGTTTGATTTGACTGTATTGTAATTTATAAATTTACTAAATATACTTAATTATTCTAGGCTAGGAGGTTTGACTATAATTAAATAATATAGGGTAAAGAGTAAAATAATATTATGAAATACTATGGAAAAATATAATTGGAAAAAGAAATTAAGTAACAAAGGGAACACACCAAATCGATTGTTTCATAAAATGGAGGTTTTCATTGTTATGTAACAATGAAATTTAACAATACAATACGATACATTTTAAGTAACAATCAAAACAAATATTATATGTATACTAACGATACAATACAATACAATGAGTAACAATGATCCAAACACCGTAAATCATTCTTTTGGTCCGGAAGCGACAAAAGTACGCTTTCTTGTACTCGCAGACTCACTCAACCACCGCCAGCTTCCCCCTGCTCTCTCTCTCCCCCAGTGTTTGCGCAAAACGCAAACGTAAAGGATCTCAATGTCAGTTGGATAACTTCCATCAGGGTGCACTCTGGCACCCATATTCCTCTCTCTAAAACCCTAACCGCATTTTCTCTCTCTAACTCCGCAATGCCAATGCGAGGGCTCTGCTTTCTCCTCGTTCTTTCCTTGTGTTTTTTCGTCCTCTTCTCTTCTGCTGATCCGATATCTGGAGATTCAGAAAATGCTATCGTTGTTAATGCATCTGAATTTAATTCTTCTTCCCTTGCTAGATCTGAGGAAGGTAGTTTTGCGAACATGATTGATCGAGCTTTGGAAAAGGAGTTCAATGAGACTGAAGAGCAGCCCGGTGGTTAGTCACATCTATTTCCTTCTAGGTTTTGATTTAGTTTCCCTTTTTCTATTTTTGTATTTGCTGAGTTATATCACCTGGACATTCTAATTATGTGGAGGTAAGTCGAAACACTGGGAATATTAGAAGTTTCAGTCATGCGATATACTGGTAATCCTGGGATGAGGTAGGGTGTAGTGGGTAAAAGAAAAGAATTATTCCACGATAACGGAAGTTTGAATAGGTGCGGATGTAAGTGGTAACACTAGCCCGCCCATGGAACAATGTGGAGGGTAAGTGGAAAGATGCGATATATTAGTAGTACAAACACTGGGATGGGTTGATCAAGGTAAGTGGATACGCTAGTGATCTTGGAATAGGGAAGGGTGAGAGTTTGCCCTATTATTGATTAGAAGATTTAGCTTATACGGATGTTATTGGTTTGATACCAATAACGGTAGTCATTTCAGTATCTTAAGGATACATATGTATCCACGATGGGAAATTAACGGATATACCTATCTCATATAGAGTATCTGAAAGTTAACTAATGCCTCATTTGTTTGCACTTAATGGAGGTTTGAATTGTCTGAATTGTTTTCATTAAGATTTGAGCACTTAATGGGTCTGAATATGTCTTAATCATTAAGATCTAGAACATAATCTTAATGGTATTCTTGGGTGGATAATATTCAACATCAATATTCTTGGGTGGATAATATTCAAAAGGATGCATCTGGTACTCGGGATCCTTTTTCAAAGGAAGGACCTGTGATGTCGAATACGCATATGCAAATTACTGGCATAGTATATCCAATTGCAACTTTCTTAGTTCCTCTTCTTGGTCGAGAAGCCATGATGTCGAAGGAACATCTCAACAAGATATGCCAACGAGGTATGTAGTTCGTAACTTTCTTTGTAGTGGCTCTCGTATCCACAATCACTAGCTGCCACTACCACTAACCACCTTTGCCATCACAACCACCAACACCATCCCCATCTCTGTTGCTACCACCAACACCAACGTCTTTATAGACGCCGCCACCTCCACCCCCACCTCGACCACCACTATTAACCACTATCACCACTATGGTCAATTCCTACTACCAACAAACTCCGCCATCACAACTAGCCCTGCCGCCAACTACCGCCATACATTTTTCGTCCATCGCCACCGCCACCGCCACCTCCACCACCCCCACCCCACCACTACTATCAACCACTACCACCACTGTGGCTAAATCTCTACTACCAGCCACCTCATCATCATAACTAGCACCGCCACTATCATAAACACATCATCAACCACCATACATTCTTCAACCATCACCATCAACACTGCCAACTATTAACATCAACCAACTTCATCATTACAATCACCAACACCACTATCAATTGCCTTTATTATGATAGTCACCACAACACCAACCATCTCCATCGTCACAACTATCACCATCATCATGACTAGCCCACTAACAATAACTATTACCACCACAATCTTAATTATTCAGTGTTCGAGAGACAACATCTTAATCATTCAAATAATCTTGATGAAAACAAATGAGGCCTAATGCATTATGCACACATGCCTTGTTATGAATCTCATTCGAATCTAATTCAACTAGACAATTGTAAATTAGTATAAGTTAAAGCCTAAAAGTAAAACGACTACATTACCTTAAATGGTTTGGATGCTAAGTGGAAAAATAGGGTTTTTAGGATTACGGGTGTGTCAAGGATCTGCGGAAACACATGGTTTGGCGTAAAATGGGTTGTGTCCGAGACATTGGAGGGGTGATACATGGTTGTGAATGCAGTAGGTTGTGAGATGTAGTCCCATTAGCTTATGTTGGTACTTTGGAGGGAAAGGATCTTAAGAGAATTGGAAGATGAGGTTGCACAGATTAGGACACATCTTATGTTTTTGGTGTACCCACAGGATTCTTATTCATATTGATGTTGAGTGTCTTTTGTAGAGAACGAATTATTTTGTAGGTTATTTACTTTTTGGTATTATTACCTTATCAACAAAAAAGAATGACAATACATGTTAGTGGATGTACTGGTTTTGTAGATAAGTATGTGATGGTGTTAAAAAAGAGAAAAAAAATTAAATTACTCGAATGTTTTGAGGAATACTTGGAACATTCAGTATATTATAAGTTAACATCATGTGAAAGGGTAAGTGAGAACATATTTTAAGTAAGTAGGTACAACGGTAAAGTGTACCACAGGTACACCTGATGATCCCGAGATAGGGTGAGAGCTGGGGTAAAAAGGGAAAAAATGATATTATCCTAACTTTGAGTATAATTTTGAAATTTAATTGATTAAAGCATGCAACGTGGGGCTTAAATTGCATGTTAAGTTGCGAAATTCAATAAGTTTGTCAGTTTTACAACTTTAACTATTAATTGTGTTAAGGGAATTCTTTTAAGTTACAGTTTTAATAGAATTACTTACTTGAGTGACAATTTTGGTGCTTGTAAAGGCCCTTTTTATACACATATATACATACACATACAATACATCACAATACAATACAATACATCTTCTATATCTATATCTTCTATATTACCTTAAAGCATGAACTCCCTAAATTAAAAGTTAAATTACATAAATACCCCTAACTGAATAAAAAAACCTAACTAAACACGCCGTCGCAATACACACTCCTTCACTGCACTTCAAACTCCTACGCCAAGAGTTGTCACTTCCAAGTTCAAACAGATGCAACTTCCTCTCTATAAGAGGTTGTTTGGATTGGCTTAAAAGTTGGTCAAACCTACTTTTAAGTCAGTTTTTAATTTTTGGAAGTGTTTGGCAAATATAAAAAATAACTTAAAATAAGTCATAGGTAGTGTGTTTGTCTGAGAAGGTGTATCATGTAATACCTATTCGTTTACTGCAGAAGTTGGAGGTGTATCATGGAATACCTATTTGTTTACTGCAGAAGTTGGAGGTGTATCATGGAATACCTATTCGTTTACTGCAGAAGTTGGATTTTTTATGGAAGTTGCATTCTATGTTTGGTTGATTTAGAGCCCGTTTGGATTGGCTTAAAAAAGTAGCTTTTAAGTCAAAAATAAAAAAATTAAAAGTAGGGGGAGACCAACTTTTGGTTTCTGAATTATTTTAAGTCATTTTTTACCTTGTCAAATACTTCATAACTTATTTTAACACTACCTATGTTAATCAAGCCTTCTGCTACACTGTTTTTTCGATCTTGCTTTATGCACAGATTTTTCAGGCCAATGTTACCTTTATCCCATGAAATTTGCATGGGATAACACTGCTCCACATCCTTGTATTCTTTTTGGTTCACATACTATCCACTATGTATATGCATATCCCTACAAGTATCATATAGACTTCTTCTTCTCCGGATAATCTTTTGTGCATCCTTGTATCAGTGTCGACTGAAATAGTATTGTCGGGTGAAGACGTTACCATTCTTTTTAAGTTTCAGTAGTTCTGATAACTTCCATCATGTTCATTATGTTTTACGTCAAAAACTTAAATTATGCTAGATTGTGGACTTAGATTTCAGTAGAATGCATATCATCCAACTGTTGTCATCAACGCAACTATTTCAATAATGATAGAACCCCTGCCAATTGGTAATAGCAATCTGAGACTAAAAGAATATTGTTTGAAATTGTCAGCCAACCATAACAAATGTCGGACGTGTATTTAGTTTGTTGCCTCAAAGGAATAAGTCCTTTATCACATATTAAGCTAAAGAAATGCTTATAGTTTTTTTTTTGAAACTGGTAACATTGTATTCCTCAACATTAAGGGCAATGCTGGCCACCTCCAAAAGTGTTAGTTACATAGAAAAAACAACAAAAAAAAACAGGACTACTTACAAAGAAATGCTTATAGTTAACCAATCAATATAAGGAATTACATCATTTATTAGCGAAGGTTAATAAGTCAAAGACATCGAAGCATGATGTCTGCAATAAAGACATCGAAACATTTCTCTCATTAGCCTACAGAATATGGCACCCTTAGGCTCACAACTAATCCCTGAATTACTAAACCCATGATAACTTGTTTCCAAACAAACGTGCCCTAAAGGTTAATTTATGAAACGTTAGACCAAACAAGCAATTCATGTGGTTCAACTTGATCAAAATTCTCCACAATATCCCGGATATATCATATTCAACCTCAGAAAAATCAATGAGAACATTGACCTTTTCCCCTTCAAAACAGAACGTGATATATGAATGTAAGAAATATTGTAATTCCATAACCATAGATAAGTTGCAGTCTCGATTTTTCGTTAGCTTTAGTACTAGCATCTGCCTACTCTTCTGCGTAGTATGTCTTTCTTGGAGTTGTAAAAGATGAAAATCACCAATCATGACTAAAACTTAGATTGGGTGTTAATAAATAGATAGGGAAACTGCAGGGAGTTGTTCCATAACAACTTGAGTAGAAGTTATTGGAAATATTACAAATGATCTACTTATACATAGTAAAACTGAAACAAAAAGGAAAATCAACTGTAATTATAAACTATAACATCACTTTATTTGGGTTTAAAATGGAAGTCCGGACTATGAATTCTTATCCTTCTTCATTGATCCTATAATTTCTGAAGGTAAGGAAATAGCATCACTTAAGATGGTACTGATCTTCAGCTTCTTCCCCATGTTAGCAAGTTGATCAGCTGATGCATTCCTTCCCTAAAGCAATGTTGAAAATTACAACCAGCCTGTTATGCCATCTGCCATATTTAAGCAAAATTATCTTCCACATTCAAATTCCTTTCTTTCTCTCTTAACTGAAATCAGAGAGTGCGGTTCAATGATTACTTGAGTAATCCCGTTTCCAAAATTTACTCCAAACAGTACAGCCTTAGGCTTCATGATAAGAGCATTTCCCCATAATTTGTATAATTTTGCTTTTTCTTCAGTTGATAGTGGAAGAAGATTAGGCGTATATTACCATTCTCATATCTTTTGACTTCAGGCTTGATAAGTTTGTATTTTTGACAATTTTGTGTATTGTAAAATGCAATGGTCTTGTTCGTTGCTTCTATGTTCATGATTTTGCCAGATTACTTCTATATCCATTACATAACATTTGTTAAAGAAGTCCCACTAGGATCATAATGGGTGAGATCATTTATTATGTGTTTAGCTTTATCAAAACTATTTATATTCTCCATTGGAAAAAATTGTTAGGAGATGGAGTAAGAAAAAAATCTAGCGCTCATGGGAATTAGGAGATTTTATCTGCCCTAAGCTTTGTAGGAAACAAGTTCTCTAGAGTTGTTTTAATTCTAGAAAGCAATTGAAACGGATGTCAGGGAGTATGCTAAGAAATCAAGTGAGATGCGATTTATTATATTATATACACAATTCATCATTACATTGAAATTTATTCTTTTATGTATAATTATTTATCACAAGTTTTGTTTGAATAATATTCATATTATCTTAAAAAATTGTGTACAGTATGACACGGTATAAACGTGCAACGCACATGTCGATAAACTAGTACATATAAATGTATGTATATGTAATGTGTCAATGTAATTGTGTTTCTAGATTTGATTGATTGTTCTCAGAGATGCTTTTAGAGCGTGAGGTATTTACTTTTTATGTTTTGTGCTTAATATATTCTTTTGATTTTATGAAATGGTCATAATAGCTTTAGAACCCCAACTTGCTCTTTTTCTTTCTCCTGATATGATAAACCCCATACCCTAAACATCGGGAGTCAACATGGTCCATTACAACTTTTTCCAGTTTATAACTTGAAGCCCAAACCGCAAAGATGGAGGTGAAGTGTCCTTTCACTAGGCTATCTCTAGCTTATTAAGAACCCTTAATTTGCTTTGAAAGGGAAATTATTTGGTAATACGACTTAACTCAATTCAACTTCTTTGAGATTGAGATAGTTGATTGATTAATTTGTCTTTAATAATTCACACATGTGTCTTTCACTCTTCCTGTTCCTGCCCGTCTATCTCATACTATTACTTTTGTTTCAGCAATTGATCACGGGAGCTTCAACAATAGTGTCGCAGAGCAAGAGGTGTGCAATATTCCTTTAAGTTATTGTCTCAAGGAGTTAGTAAGAATAATTGGATGCCATGTGCCAGTAAATGATATTGATTTGAACTTCTCAACAAATCAGGCTTTATCTTGAAATTAATTGCTATAATCTTTAGGTTATTTACTCCTATAGGTAGCTGGATATATTAGAGTTTGTAGGTCTGATTGTTGATCTGTAACATATTGTTATCTTCTCTAAGGAGTAATATATATTCATTTGCTAGATTCTTTTGATGTTAAAGTATGCCAAGATTCATTTTACATATTCGTTTTTTTTTTCTTTTTCTTTTGGTTTTTTTAAAATAGATCTAATAATTGTTTAATAATTAGGGAACTTGCCTTTATCTCATGTAGCCTAAAATTCTATTTAAGGAACCATCTTAGATGTATTTATTCATGAATGCAAATTAATTTTCTGTCTTCTTTCTCCCTTTCGTGCTTGACATCATAGTTGTTAGTTGTAGATAGAAACAACTTACTGTTTAGATCATTGTTTTCACTATAAAACTTTTT
Organism: Solanum gracilifrons; assembly: GCA_029582605.1. Lineage (NCBI taxonomy): Eukaryota > Viridiplantae > Streptophyta > Magnoliopsida > Solanales > Solanaceae > Solanum > Solanum gracilifrons. Next base: position 36,004 of record JAJOOH010072550.1, read on the forward strand.
CGCCATTGTCCAAGTTATGGTGAACTTGTTATCTCAGCATTCGCGCTCAATCGAACAGTCAAATCATTTATTTGATCACATCAAAAGGTCTTGACAGGATGAAACGATCATCAATATTTGTCTAGAAACACCAATTAGTTTGCTGTCGCTTGTCGTTAGAAGTTTCATCACCAATGCTCCTGATACAGGCGCCATTACATTTCTCATGGAAAGTGGACATACCTACTTGTCTAGTTGGACCTTGGGAGGTCCAATAGATTGTTTCAGAACTCCTTTGTAAAGATAATATCACTTTGGTATGAAATCGATTAAATAAGGAGAGTCAGTAGTTATTCATCAGGCACATAAGAGGCAGCAACAACTTAAAATGTCAATGGGTTGTCCTTAGGACTTTCCGACGTACTGGCTCCTTAATTTCTGTCCCTTAGTGAGTTTTGTCATATTCTGATCACACATTAGTCATTTTTAATTCAGGAAGGATTTCAATATGAGTTGCTTAAGTAATATGACTAATTAATTAAGAAAATAATTCTCCAAAGTAGTCGTAGTATGTCCTTTTGAGTTATTGTGAAAAAAAACAGTGTTTTGAACATTGCATAGTATCTTAGTTTGTTAGTCTTGTTAGCTTATCTCACTGTGTAACTTGCAATTTAGAAAGGCAATATAAGAGAAATCTTATTATGGTTTTTTCAGTTTGATTTTTTGACTATGACCTATTTCCAAGTACAGTGGAATATGCATTTCTGAAGCACTTCATTTCTCAGGCAGTTCTGGAAACCGTTGCTAGGGTTGGTAGGGTCAAGTTCAAGAAGAACGAGACAAATGAGGAAAAGTATGCCATGCTATCTTTAGATTCATTATATGCTATGCTACTTCCTTGAAGGTTGTTATCAGAAAATGAAAAGGCTTAAATGCTAGTGTTACTTTTTTGTGTTTTTTACTAGGTCATTCCAGTTGCACACTGTTTTCAACCTGGATAATGACAACGGAGCAGAAGATGCACCTACTTTGATAGATCGAAAGGTATTCTTGCACCTATGGAAGTTCTTTTGGAGAAGAGTACCTTTGTTCTCCACAGTAAGATGATTATGGATTACTGAGGATACAAGTCACTAACTGGTGCCTCCCCCTGCCCCCATCAGGATAATGTCTTTATCATGTCTAATCCGAAGTCAAAGTTTCCAGTGCTGCAGCTAGATTTAAGGTTAGCTTACTCCCTCTTTCCCACATCCTGGTTATTACACAACTTAAACACTGTGTAATAGAAAGAAAAATTTATTAGGGTGTTAATCAATCTGATTTAATTTAACTCCATGGGCAGATTGATATCTGATCTAGTTGTTGTCATTGTTTCTGCAACTTGTGGTGGCATTGCCTTCGCTTGCGCTGGACAACCGGTCTGATAATTACTCCTTTGCTTGTTTCTGATTGATAACTGCAATAGCTTCTTTCGCTGTCTTCTGCAGCTGACCTGTTTGGCTTGTGGATTTATGTTTATTTGACTTCTTTTATCAATCTTACTTTGTAGCATACGCTACTAATGTCTTGCAGGTTATCACTGGATATTTGCTGGCGGGCTCAATTATTGGACCTGGTGGTCTTAACATTATCAGTGAAATGGTGCAGGCATGTTGATTTCATGTCTTTTTCAAATAAGTAAATCAATCGTTTGAATAATCAATCAATTTAATCTCAAGTTATCTTCAATTAAGTAAGGCGGAATGGCTTGGGAGATCCTTGTACTTGATCTGGATTATGATCCTGAGCCCTGAACTTATTCAAAAAATATTTTAAACACCTTTTACAATGCGTGCACCAATTATGTCAGTATGTTATCCAGGAAAAAATATTTTATGTCATTATTTTTTCTAAAATTTAGACTTTAATCTGCCTCCATCATCTCTCCTCCCTTCATCAACCTGCACAAACTCAAATACCCATACTTTCCATCTGCCACCATTCTTCAACCACTTAACCCCAATAAAATTCAGATCCACCATAGCTGGTTGAGTTTATCCATGAAAATTGTTTTGAAATAAATGACAATCAGAATTCGGCACCAAAATTACGCAGAAATCCGCAAATAGCTGCCGGAGTTCTCGCCGGAACTCCGATAAAATTCAGATCCACCAACCGAGCCTCTACAACAATGCTCGAGTGTAATAGAAAAATTCAAATTTATTATTCGATGGAGTTTTATAACGGAAACAATGAAGTGTATATTTGTCTATGAGTGAATCTTGTTGAAGCCTTTTTCAGTGAGGTGACAATGCTTTTTTTTTTCTTTGACAAGGTAACAGACTCTATATAAATCATCAGTACAAAGTGCTGGAAGTCAAAATTACATCATTGAATCTACACCCAAAAGAGTAAAAACAATACACTAACACTAAATCCTATCTTATCTTACAAGGATCCTAGGATGTCTACTATAAAATTGGGTAATCTATATACTCTGAGCTGCACCAATAACAAAAACTTATAATGCAATTCATTTTTAACTTTTGCAGAGAACTACTATTGCCTTCAAAATACCTAGAGTTTCTCTCTTTCCAAATGGTCCACCATATTACTGCTGGGACAATTCTCCATCCGTCTTTCTTAGTGCTACCACCACCCTCAAAATTCCAGCCAGTTAGTGCCTCCCCTGTTCTTCCCGGCATCGTCCACCTTATGCCTCTGAAGCTGGTAAATAGATATGGAAGCTGTCTAACCACTTTACAATGAAGAAACAAATGGTTAATTGTCTCCTTAGTTGCTCGGACTCTCCAAAATTGTTGCGGCACCCGAGTCAGATCCGCCAAAAATGCACTACTTTTGGAGGATCCGACACGCACCCATCAACAGTTTCGAAGAGTCCAAGCAACATAGATTGTCTCTACATTATGCTCTCACATAAATAACATCGGGAGCACATATGTATGCTTCTGTAGATTCTCCTGAGTTAAAATAGCTTCTTTCACAATCAACCAAGTGAAAATAGCAACTTCGTATGGAATCTGTACTTTCCAGATAAGCTACCACGGTAAAAATATGATCTGAGAACCCATCTGATTCATGTCCTTATAGGGGTCTGAATGAAAAGTTTTTAAAATACCTTGGCGGCGGCGTTGACTAAGAGACAGGGGGAGGGGCGAGGGAGAAGATGAATTTTTAAAACTTTTTTTGTCATTTTCTTTTTAGTTTTTTCTTTTAGTCATTTTTGGTATAATTTTTCACATCATGCACCTAATACGTGTGAGAATCACGTATATTATCCAACTCAGTCGATAAGTTGCCACATGCTCCGTCAATGGTCAGAGGTTTTTAAAATACCTGTTTTGAACAGGTTTAGGGGTCTGAATGAAACCCTGTGGAGTACAAGGACCGGGATGACAATCCAGAATGAGGGTCTCCTAGGCCATTCCACCATTAAGTAACTAAGAGACATTTTCATGTGCTGTTACAAAAACATCTCTCATGAATTTATTTGCTTGTACATGTTTGCATGCTGTTCTGGTTTGTTCTATTAAGTGTTAATGAGACATTATGTCCATTTGAGCGTATTGAGATGTGTAGAAGTTGTACACTTTTCTGCTTCCTATGATTATCACCAGTGGTTTAAAGGTGTTCCTTGGGTATCACTGCTTTATGGCTATGATAAAGCATAGTATAATTCTTACGGTAATTTTCTATCATCTATCTGTCTTTGGACGGTCATATAATATTGTGGTGCTAATGGTTTGGTGTTGTATTTTAGTATGTTTTCAGTCTTCTTAAATTTATGTTTTTCTTATTTCCTGTGGTAAAATTTTCAGGTTGAAACAATTGCTCAATTTGGTGTTATCTTTCTTCTCTTTGCACTGGGCTTAGAGTTTTCCACAGCAAAGGTTGGATTTTGCTTCTTGAAGTGGAGACATTTTGTTGTTATATCTTATAAATTGAAAGAGGAAGTGCAATTTAACTTTGTAATTGCAGCTTCGGATTGTTCGAGCTGTTGCAGTATTAGGAGGTCTCTCCAGATAATTCTTTTCATGTGTTTGTGTGGAATAACAGCCTCGGTATGCAATTTTGGTTTCACCTATTTTGGAGCTATTGTTATGACTAGCTCAGCTTTAGTAATCTGCATCCCTGAAAAGCTTTTTAAATTTCTTGCAATGATGTCACTTCGTCTTGACCATGGTTGTTCATTTGCAGTTATGCGGTGGGAAAGCATCTGAGGGTGTTTTTGTTGGTGTCTTCTTATCAATGTCTTCGACAGCAGTGGCAGGTCCTTGTGGATTTTGACTTTTATTTTCCAATTGAATTTAGTGGACCACCACGTATGTTTTCATGGACTCCTATAGCATCTTTCTCACAAGGGGTGAGAAACACAGATATTACTGCCAAATAACTCAAGTTCATGTAAGGTGTATTTTACGAGAGAAATGGATTAGTTAACCAGTAATACAAAAAAATACTATTTTATAATTTAGGGAGAAGTAGGGAAATATTACTTTTTTTTTAAACTAGTAAGATTGTATTCTTCAGCATTAAGGGCATGCTGGGCACCACTAAAAAGTGTCAGTTACTAGCTTCCTGTCAAATCTACAATCTGGTCCGTATCTACTATACACAACTGCTTACACCAAAAAAGTAAGGATACTAAACAATTCCATTTGACATAGTAGGCAGTGTCTCCACATTACATCACAGTATTCCTGCTAATGATTGAATCTGCAGGACTTCATTCACAGGAAAGAGACTACTTTTTCCCCAATTGACCTTCAACCCAGAGACTGCCTCAAACAGTACCAGTATCATCCTAATATATCTGATCTGTTCTGCTACAGGTTCACAAAAGATGATGGTGCCGTCTGCATAAAACATATGATTAATTTTTGTCACTTCCCCCCCTCTATATCCCACTTTGAAGCCCTGAATCCATGTGTTTTGTGCTGCAATCCTCATCAGACAATCAAAACCCTCCATTGCCATAATGAAAAGGAAGGGGGATAGAGGGTCACCCTGTTTCACTCCCCTCTCTAATTCAAACAAACCCACAGGTTCTCCATTAACAAGCACAGAGAACCTGACAGTTTTAATGCATGTCTCAATCCACTTCAACCATCTACCTCCAAATCCCATCTGGTTAAGAATGCACAAATCATTTTCTATATTGGGTTTCATATGTCTCAATCCACTTCAACCATCTACCTCCAAATATAGTTGTTTTTACAAAATGCTAGGAGCTTGGTAGTGCTGGCAGACTGGAACTGGAAGTGATATAATTTGAAAGTGAAATATGTTTTGAGTGAATAATTTTCAATACAAGTGCATTACAGAAAATTGTGGAATGAAATTCACTTAAATTCTGGCACAATCGCAAGAAAATATGGCAAAAAGCTTACCATTTACTGGAAGTGATCGAATTTTAGAGAAATGCATTCAGAATGAATAATCTTAGAAACAATTATATTACAGAAATTGTGGAATGGGCCCAATTCACTTAAATTTTAGATCACAAGAAAAGGTTTTAAAATCTTACATTTCCTCTGCATCTAGTTTTGTGCTTAACTTGTTGCTAAAGAAGTAATTTCAAACATTGTTTCAGAATTCCCTTTTACAAGAGAAACATTAATTCTTGGATATTCTCTGGGATTTCAGGCTATTTCAATCCTCTGTAGGTTTCTTTCTCCAAACAACATTTTTCGTCTTAAATTGATAATTATAGATATAACGGGAAAGTGAGAAAGGAATGAATGGGCATTTCATATAAGCAGATTCTGTATTGTGAAGGAACCTATCTTGAATCTTAAATCTTTAATCCACTCGTTCAGCGCTGCTCACAAAAATACTGAATTAGACACATTGTGCAGTAGCTAGTAAATTATATTAACTTACTGAAGGATATTGTATCTTTCTGAATCACAGGTATTGAAATTTTTGATGGAAAGAAATAGTGTTAACACCCTCTATGGGCAAGTAACGGTTGGAATCCTTATTCTGCAGGTGTGTCTTAGCTACCCATCCTTTTTTTTTGATGATATTGCTATCATTAAAAGATACTATGCCGCATATTTTTTTTTCACGGATGGGTTATTAGTTATGCTAACTATTTTCAATGCTTATTATTTGCCTGTTCTTTTTCATTTACAGTACTTCCTACTGAACTTTTGAGATGTTTCTCGCTGACAGGATTGTACAGTAGGTTTGCTATTTGCACTGCTTCCTATTCTTGGTGGTACTTCTGGTGTTTTTCAAGGAATGGCTTCCATGGCAAAATTGTAAGCAACAGTGTTTGGAAAGTTCTAATTTGAAACGCAAAACACCGTTATGCTATGCCATATATGCTCTAACATAGTCTTCCAGGGTGCTAATGATTCATCATCCATATCAGATTCTGGTGCCAAGTAAAAGAATTCTCAAGTTATTCTTGTTACCTTATCTTAATTTCTAATGTTCTAAGTGCTGAAGTGTGTGACCATCTCATAAAAGCTTAAGCTATTAGAGAGAGCACACTTCTATTAGTTAATTGTATTCTCAACACGCCCCTAACGTGTGAGCCTGATACTTTTTTCATGGGCCAAGCATGTGAAAATTCTTTTTGATATGGGTTGCGAGGAGATTCGATCCCAGGACCTCTGCCTGCACTGATTCTACATTGAAGTGTGTGACCATCTCATTTAAAAGCTTAAGCTGTTAGAGAGAGCACACTTTTATTAGTTAATTGTATTCTCAACACTAAGCATGAATGTAGACAAGTTTGGGTTAACTATTGTCCTGCATCAGATGGACTTGTGCGACCAAATAGACGTCATCTGGCTGAGTCATTTCATCTTTGTTTGGACCTGATATTGCTGATGTAGCTTTCATTTTGATGTTCCGAACTAACTTGTCATGCTACACCATGATGTTATTTTCACCATAAGCATATTTTTATGGGGGCCTAAGATGTATATCTGATATAAAAGAGAGACAAAATAAATATTCTGGGGCACATTTCATTTTGTTGTAAATACAATTTGAATTCTGGTTTTGATAATCCCTCTCTACCTGCAAATTTTTTTCCTGGTTTTCTTTTTGACTTTCCGACGCTATTGAATTTATTGAATGTCTTAGAGGTACATCATTCCCTTAATTTGCTATGTCCTTTGGATTACAGATTGGTGGTTTTGTTGATGTTCTTGACCATTTTGTCGATGTTATGCCGCACTTGCGTACCTTGGTTTCTTAGACTGATGATAGGCTTATCATCACAGGTGACTTTACCTCTGCTTGAATAATGCATGATTACTGTTTGTTTCCTTGGGTGACTTTGAATCTCTGATTTACTGGAACAATATGCAGACTAATGAACTGTACCAACTTGCATCTGTGGCTTCTGCTTGCTTGTTGCTGGGGTTTGTCTTCCTTTCCTATCACTCTGACTTCCCTTTTTCCTTTAACGATTCATCCTGATAGCTTTTCAATTAATCACTTCTCAAGCATATGGTAGTAGTAAGCACACATGGCTGAATAAAATGAGTTGTTGCATCTTGTCAGTGTAGTGATAAGCTGGGTTTAAGTCTCGAACTGGGTTCTTTTGCTGCTGGAGTGATGATATCAACTACTGATCTGGCTCAGCATACTCTTGAACAGGTACAACCTTATGTACTTCACATACGCCCACTGCCTTTGGTCTTAAATCTTCCATTGTTTGCCAGGGGTCCTTTTCAGCCTGCATAGGGAATGTACATCTGTGTAAAGAGAAGTGTTAATTACCTTATCAAAAAAAGAAAAGAAAAGAGAAGTGGGTTATTTAGAGAATCTGTAGTTCCTAAAGAACTCCTAATTTGCCTTAGAATTCAATCCTTTGGTATAAAGCGTACAGTGAATAGAGAGCTAGATATAGATAATTATATAACTGATCTTACTAGTTTGGGATTGGAGACACAGTTGATTGATTTACTGGCTGCTTTTTGTCATGAAACAGAATAAGTTGGCATGAAGCTGAAGGACATAGGCTACTCAAGGTTTAAGATCCTCAATTGACAATTAGCTGTATCAAATTATTAAAATTTCCAACGGATTTAAAGAGTTCAGAATTCATGATCACCCTGGTAGTTCTTTATCAACTAAAATTTGTCGACATCTTGATTGGTTCAAACCTAAAAGTTGAAAAACTTTACTGTGAAATTTAAAATCTTTAAAATTGAATTTCAGAATCCTCTTCCTTATCTAAAGGCATTTTAGTTACAAACACCAGTTGTTCGAAACTATTGTACTGTTTGGGCCACCCCATGGTCCTCGTGTTCTGAATTTGAAGAGCTTGGGCTCGAACTTTGATGAGCATCACTTTTTATGCTCTCACTTTTTCCAGACATAGAAGCAATGTTCATGTGGCCAGTGGTTTAAAAGGTGTTTTGTGCTGCGCTTTGGATTGCATCCTGGTGCAAGGAAATCTGCTTGGTGTCTGATATGAGAGGCGTATGCCTCTCAAACTGCATGCTCCAACTGGTAGAGTGTACTCAATTTCAGAAGGTGAATACTGGGAGGTCGAAGCTGTGGAACCCCTTCTCATACAAAAAAGAAGCCTCTTCTCTTGACAAAGAAATGGATGTAACAGTTTGGTACACCAATATTTAATCAAGTTGAGCAAAATGCCTGGGGTGAATTTTAAAGGTCATGAAGAGGAGGTCTCAGAGCTTTTGATGCAAATAGACAGTAGCAGACAAGCAAGAAACACGGAGCAGGACACCGATTTTAAGAAATCTAGGTTCAAAGGTACTTAGGAACAGAAAGGCCTAGTAACCTTTGATGTGAAATTCAAGAGCAATGGCCATAAAAGCTGGGGAGGAGTTTGATGGCAATTGATCCATGAATTTTAAGTTAATATCATGGAATGTAAGGGGGCTGAATGGGAGGGATAAAAGAAGACTAGTGAAAAGTTTGGTTCTGGATTGGAATGCATACATCATCTGTTTCCAAGAAACAAAACTAGAGGGGGACATGAAGGATTTGGCTAAACAAATTTGGGGAGGTAGATGGGTGAGTATGCTACTTCAAAAGCTAGTGGCACGAGAGGGAGAATTTTCCAATTATGGGATAGTGGAGTATAGAAAGTGCAGGCTCTGCAAATTGGAGCTCACTATCCTGTGCAATTTTGTAGCACAACTGCAGGATTTCTCATGCCATATTATGTGTGTCTAGACTCCTAATTGTGACACTGAAAGAAGAATAGTCTGGGATGAAATCAGTGCAGTCAGTCGTTTGATGGAAGGAGCTTGGGTTGTATGTCAGGGCTTTAATATCTCCGGATACCCCTCAGAGAGAAGGAATTGCACCGAAAGATCTAGACCTAAGTACTGGTTTTAATACAAAGTTACCTTACTCAAAAGAGGAGACTTCAAACATATCAACTTGATAGGTAGTGCTTACAAGTTATTTTCAAAGGTGCTGATTGAAAGACTAAAAAGGGTGATGTGAAAATTGGTGGGACTCAACAATTTGCCTTTATTAAGGGGAGGAATATTATGGATGTTGTATAAGTGGCTAATGAAGCATTTGACTCAAGAATCAAACAAAACGAGCCTAGTATTTTACTCAAGATTACCTTCTCAAAAAAAGGTTTTATGCAAGCTTGACATTTAAAAGGCATATGATAATGTTAGGTGGGGGTGGGATGGGGTGGGGGGGCTTATTTTACATATTAGGGAGGATGGGCTTTGGACACAAATGAATTAATTGAATCAACCAATGCACATCAACTATGTGTTATTCTATTCTTATAAATGGTTCTCTTTTTGGTTTCTTTAAGGCTCAAAGAGGGCTTCAAGAAGGTGATCATTGTCTCCCTCTTTCTTAATTTTGGCTATGGAAGGTCTTAACAATATGGGAAGACAAACTAAGAACTATGGTTAGGAGTGGCAACCAAAGAAGACTTAGAACTATAATTGAATTAATGGCTTTGATATGGCTAGGAGTGACAACAGCTGCAGGGAGATAACTCATTTACAATATGCAAATGACACTTTTATTTTCTGCCAATGAGGAGCAACTTAAGTTTCTGAGTGTGATTCTGGTTCTATTTGAATGTGTTTCTGTCCTTAATATCAATTGGAGGAAGAACTCCCTATTTCTTATCAATGAAACTAGAAACATGGAACGCTTCAATCTTGGGTGGAGTAGTTGGGTCCCCGTCCACTATCTACCATGGTATGCCCTGAGGGGCAAAGATAAAACCCATGGAAATTTTGGAATTGTATTATTGAGAAATGTGAGAAGAAACTAACTAGGTTGAAGTTTCAGTTTTTGTCTTTGGGAGGAAGACTTGTACTCATAAACTCTGTATAAGATGCCCTCCATAGTCCCTACATATATTGGGGAGGATGTGCTTTGGACACAAATAGATTAATTGAATCAAACGATGCACATCACCTATGTGTTTTTCTAATCTTATAAATGGTTCTCCTGCTGGTTTCTTTAAGGCTCAAATAGGGCTACAACAAGGTGATCCATTGTCTCCCTTGTTAATTTTGGCTGTAGAAGGTCTTTAATAATATGGGAAGACAACTAAGAAATAGAGTGACAACCAAAAAACCGAAGAACTACGGTAGGATAAATGGCTTTGATATGGCTAGGAGTGATAATAGTCGGAGATTACTCATTTACAATATGCAAATGACACTTTAATTTTTTGTGATGCCAATGAGGAGCAACTTAAGTTTCTGAGGTGATTCTGATTCTGTTTGATAGTGTTTTTGGACTTCACATCAATTGGAGAAAGAGCTCCCTATTTCCTATCAATAATCCACAAACATGGAACACTTCAATTTTTTCTTGCCCACTGTCTACCTTGGTATGCCTTTTAGGGGAAAAGTCAAAATCCAAGGAATTTTTTTTTATGACAAGGGAAACCCGCAGCCGCTACCCTTTGGGTGCGCACAGGGTAAAATCCCCGCTCTTATGTAATAGCTTGCAAATCACATAGGAGAGGTAATCTGCACTAGGTAAGCCCAGTGCGACAAGCTCGACCCAGAAGGCAAACCCCTTGCTTTCGCTGGCAAGGGGTTTCGAACTTGAGACCTCCAACATGGAAGTCCCAAGCCCAAACCACTGGGCCACCCCGAAGGGTCAAAATCCAAGGAAATTTGGAAATGTATTATTGAGAAATGTGAGAAGAAACTAACTTGGTGGAAGTCGTCAGTATTTGTATTTGGGAGGAAGACTTGTACTTCTAAACGCTGGGTTAGATGCCCTCCCTACATATATGATGTCTTTGTTTTCATGTCCAACTAGAGTTATTAAACGACTAGACACCATAAGATCTTTCCTTTGGCAAGGAGAAACAAGGATGATGAAGGCTTTTTTTTTTTTTTTTTGAGAAAGGTAGCATTTACTTCTATATATCCACAGGTATACTACATCAAAGTGTAGTTCCCCTCCAAAAATTTATACTTACAACAGCCCTAAGATCTTTTAGTTACAGCCAGTCAATAACATTAGAAACATCTTCAGAATTTCCTATTACTACTTGCTTACACCAAAATTAATAAAGACCTAGGCAGTTTATCTTTATCTTCTGAATATTGTTGTTCTTTCCTTCAAAACATCTTTGATTCCTTTCATTCCAAATTGTCCACCAAAT
>JAJOOH010072552.1:0-15428 GCA_029582605.1 Solanum gracilifrons
TGTTTATTTAAAGTATCTTCGTGTGTGAAGAAAGTTTTTAATTCCTTATGGTTTTGGTGTCTATGCGATGAATGAATGCTAAGAGGCTTGTATTAGACCTCTTCGAGGTCGAGTACGCCGGTTACGACTAGGGGGTTCTCCCGGGTCGTGACATGACCACTCGGGGACGAGTGATGGGTAAATTGGTATATATTGTAACGACCTGATTCTGTCGTTAAGGAAAAGCCAATGGAGAAAGAATTGGGGTCAGAAAACTTTTCATAGTAACTTGAGATTTCTCAACCTAGTCTAGATTTGGATGAAATCGGAGTCTGTGAGGTTTAGGGAAATCTGGTAATTAATGAGAGATCTAATTATGATTTGGACTACATGAGTAGATATCTAAGACGTTAAGGAACCCGTATGACTTTACGAAATCAAATTTGAGTGAGTAGAACTCTCGAAAATGATCTTAGCATGAACGGGTAACATTCTGTCTCCGTGCATCCAGCTGTAGCGGGATGGGTTCTGCCGTAGTGGGACAGTCGCGACTTAAATACTGTAAAACCCTCCAAACACGTTATTTTCTGCAAAAGTTTTTTCTTAAGAGCTAAGAAACGACCCAGGGCTATTTCTTGAAGGTTTTCCACCTCTTTTAGCACTTAAGGTAAGGATTTTACTCCCTTAATCCATTTTTCGATCCGTAGAACCTATTTTCTTGGGTTATTATCGATGGGGGAGGGTTTTGATCTAGAATTCATGGTGGAAACAACACTAATTGAGATCATGGGTTGATATAGGATTGATAGAATTCTTAGTAATCCGGGTAATTAGTTTTCGTTTATTGATTCCTGTATTATAATTGTTGTTTGTAGACCAAGAACAAGTGGAACGAATCCGGAAAAGGAAGGATCAAGTTTCTTAGGGTTTCAAGTTTGTTTCGAGTTAGGTGATGGTTGTGATTTTATATTGGTGTGATATATGTTTGTAATTGCCTCATTATAATGCATGTATGCATGCGAATGTTGCATTATTGATCACCCTAATTGTAAATAAGGATAATTGAATAATTGTATGCCATGAATCACCTCTTGTTGTATGATTGTGAGAATATACATTGTGATTGTGATTGTGGTTTATTGAATAGGCCGGTGTCACGATTCGACACACTAACTGGGATCGGTTGCCACGTTTTGGCATAAATATGGAATTGGTTGCCAAGTTCCAGCATATATATGGGATCGATTGCCACCTTCCGGCATAAACATTGGATCGGGTACCACGTTTTGGTATGCTAACAGTTTGGGCGTGGGTTCCATGAGAGGACCATTGAATTGGGTTCCGTGAGAAGATAATTGAATTGTGATGTGTATCTACTTGTGATGGTTACGTTAATATCTAATGATAATTGATATTGAAAGATTGTATGTTGCTCTAAATTGATAACCAATTTGTATTATTGAGAATGTGGGATGCTACATTGATCCTGAAAAGATGACTAATATTATATATGTTCGGTATATGCCTGTTTTATAATGTTGTGGTTACTTGCATGTGTTTCACTTATTGGGATAGCCATATTATCCTACCAGTACACTGTGGTTGGGTACTGATACTGCACTTGCTCTTTCTTTGTTGAGTACAGGGCATCTTCAGGTGGCTATTGATAGAGTTCAGCTAGCTGATTAATGAGCGTGACCGAATTCAAGGGTGAGCCAGTTCTTTCAGGCTGTCATGGATCTTTCTTGTTTAAGTCCACTCTTTTTGTACTCAGACTATTTCTTAAAGGTGTTGTTTAGTTTCGGGGTTGTACCCCTTGTTCTTAGACTTGCCGTTAGTAGAGTTTTGGTTCAATGACTTTCAGGTTCTGGGGGTTGAATTTTCGCATTAGTTTGGTTAGTTGTTTGTTAAAAATCTGGGAGTTTATGGGGACTCCATTTTTCTAGTCATTTAAACCTGCTTCCGTACTTCTAAATGCCTTAGTTTTCATTGAATTTGTTTATTTGGGTTGTAGAAATGGTTCTCCCACCGGAGGGTTTGTGTGGTGCTAATCACGACGGTTCTAGGTTGTGACAATGACTAATTATAAAAATATGCCAGAAGTGGCCCACATTAATTTTAATGTTATTTTATTTAACCACCAACTAAATTAATTATTAAAACTGCCCTACTATTTTTCATAAATGTAGTTACGAAAAGTTCAAAATACCCATTTTGAATCTATCGAAAGAGTCTTTAATGAAATAAGATTCTATAGTACTCAAAACGACCAAATGAGTCGTTACAACATAAGAATTATTTATAGTAAAAAAATCATCTTACTATTTCGCTTAGTCAAAGATATTCATATTTTTTCCTATTTTAAAAGGGTTTGACTTTGACGACATAAAATATAATCAGATTTCATTCTTTGTATCAATAAATTATGATCATAATTAAATAAAATTTAATTTTCTTACTTTCAAATATGTATTGACTTGCACTTAGACCACCATTTATTTTAATCATAGCAAATTGAGAAAAATAATGAATAAATAAATTGAAAAATTAAATTTATTGTGTATTTCTTTTATGGTAGAAATTTTAGTAAGTTCACATATAAAATAAATAAAAATTGAATAAATCTTTATTTTATGACTAAGTTTTAGAAGTTCACATGTAAAATGATAAAGATTTATTAGTTAAGTAGTTCTTTTATAGATACATTTAAGCCTTAGATACTGTTAAAATAATTATAATACCTTATGCATACTAAACTTTGAAAAACTAAATATTAAATTTGAAATATTAAGACAATTAGTAAGTAACTTATAACCTTTTTTAATCTCGTAATTTCTAATCGTAATAGGTTCGATAGGCCAATATATAGTTGAAGAATTTTGTTATTCAATTCCAAAATCAAAATGTGATTTACAATACATTAAGAATTACCTAACCACAAAATTGTTCCCAGATTTAGGTCCTAAGAAGAAGAAAATACTCTCTAGGTTAAAAGCTTCTTTGTCGATAAAGTTTTTCATATAGCGATAAGGATAGCTCAATTTCAAACATGCATATCTCCTAAAATATAAAAATTTATGTGTGTCGTAACCTATCAAATCAAAGGTATTTGATTCTAGTTTTCAACCCAATAAATTATTCGTCTATTGGATATATTTAGACAAAGATATGTGCATTTTACTAGAGATTGTCTTGCTGCGCACCCAGCCACCCACGCTGTCAATTGCGTGATAGCGCAATGAATGCAGTGGTTACTGCTTTGTTATGTGCTAATTAAGAGTCCAAGATGTGTTTTGTGTGATAGTGCACGTCAGAAATGTTATAACAATCCCGAAAGACGTAGTTCACCTCCGAAGATCAAAAGTTAGAACTCCTTAATTTTAAATATTATAAAAATAATTAATCAAAAATTTGAGAAATATAGTAAATGATAATTTTATCTGTTCTAGATTTTTTTAATGAAGGGTAAAATTTTTTATCAACATTTCTAATAACCTTCATTCCTTTAATATAATACGAAGATAATAAAAATAGATAAAAATCCATATGTTGGAAATCCTACCTTATGGTTTTGGACTTATAAATGACTTTTAACTTATCAGTTATAACTATTTCCAAACAAGCTTTAAATTGATATAGTTTACCCCACACGCTAAACTAATACCAACAATTATAAGAAAATCCACATTCAATTATGTTTATAATAAGGCAATTTTAAATGCATAAAAACATTATTATGATTGTGGAACTTCTCGCAAACTATTAATTAAGAAGTAGATCCTATTTCTACCAAAGTTGAGTCTTATAATTCTATTTTGAAATGTCAAAGAGTATGCTATGAAATCTATGTCAATCAACAATTAATTACCATACACTAAATAAATATTTTTCATTCCATTCCATTTTAAACATAAAAAAAAATTAAAACCATAAATATTGTGAATTTTATTAGGGATAGTTTATCCATACAAAACTATAGTTAACATTCTTGAAACGAGGATAAAACTTACATGAAGATATTTCTATGTAAGGTAATTTTAAACACAAACGAAAATAACAATTATAAAACTTAAACTACTTAGGAATTATTGAAAACTAAATTCATGGCCCCACAGGCATCCAAGTTGAGTCCTTGGAATCAACTAACAATAATTAGAAACATTAGTCAGAAACATTAGTATCAGGACTAATGCTTATTACTAGCATTAGTATCCTCGACTAGATCTTCAGGGGGGTTCCAAAAGGGATAAGCGTTGTTATCTGGGGTAAAATCCTCAATGGTTGTTTCAACACCATACAATATACAAAGTTCATCAGCATTTTTCAAGAGATTACCACGACGCTTCGGCAAAGTGACTTTTAAAATCCTTTCATGCAACGTCCTTTCTTTAAAAATTTTCACTATGTCAATTCTCTTTAGACTAGTACTTTTTCTTGGCATGTTTAAACTCTTTGATATAAAATACTAAGATAAAATCTGATTTTGGGTCTCAACATAAGAATAATTTATAGTAAAAGAATCATCTTACTATTTTGCTTAGTCAAAGATATTCATATTTATTCCTTTTTTAAAAGGGTTTGGCTTTGACCATAAAAAAAAATCAAATTTCATTCTTTGTAACATTGAGTTATGATCATAATTAAATAAAATTTAATTTTCTTACTTTGAAATATGTATTGACTTGCACATAGACCACCATTTATTTTAATAATAACAAATCGAGAAAAATAATGAATAAATAAATTAAAAAAATAAATTATTGTGTATTTCTTTTATGGTAGAAATTTTAGTAAGTTAACATATAAAATAAATAAAAATTGAATAAATCTTTATTTTATGACTAAGTTTAAGAAGTTCACATGTAAAATGATAGAGAATTATTAGGTAAACAGTTCTTTTATACATACATTTAAGCCTTAGATATTGTTAAAATAATTATAATACCTTATGCATATTAAACTATGGAAAACTAAATATAAAATTTGAAATATTAAGACAATTAGGGAATAACTTATAGCCCATTTTAAACTCGTAATTTCTAATCGTAATAGGTACGATAGGCCAATATATAGCTGAAGAATTTTGTTATTCAATTCCAAAATCAAAATGTGATTTACAATACATTAAGAATTACTTAACCACAAAATTTTTCCTAGTTTTAGGTCCTGAGAAGAAAAAAATGCTCTTTGGGTTGAAAGCTTCTTTGTCGATAAAGTTTTTCGCATGTGAAAAGGATAGCTCGATTTCAAACATGCATATCTCCTAAAATATAAAAAATTTTGTGTGCCGTAACCTATCAAATCAAAAGTATTTGATTCTAGTTTTCAACCTAATAAATTATTCGCCTATTGGATATATTTACACAAAGGTATGCGCATTTTACTAAAGATTGTATTGATGCGCACCCAACCGCCCACACTGTCAATTGCGTGATAGCACAATGAATGCAGTGGCTACTACTTTTTTATGTGCTAACTGAGCGTCCGAGATGTCTTGTGTGATAGTGCACGTCAGAAATGTTATAACAATCCCCAAAGACGTAGTTCACCTCCCAAGATCCAAAGTTAGAACTCCTTACTTTTAAATATTATAAAAATTACTAATAAAAAAATTGAGAAATATAGTAAATGATAATTTTATCTATTTTAGAGTTTTTTAATGAAGGGTAAACAATTTGATGAACATTTCTAATAACTTTCATTCCTTTGATATAGTAATAAAAATAGATAAAAATCCATAAGTTGGAAATCCTACCTTATGGTTTTGGATTTATAAATGACTTTTAACTTATCAGTTATAACTATTTCCAAACAAGCCCTAAATTAATATAGTTTACCCCACACTCTATGTAACACCACAGAAATAAAATCAAACTAAGACTCGAACCGTTCTTCGTAGTGTGTGAGATTTTACCAAGGAATTAAAAATTTCTTAAGTGTTAAGGTTACTAGATGTAGCACTTGAGTTCCAAAAAGAACTAAATTGTAAATAGCAAAATCTGAAATTTTGCAAGTTAAGCTATGTATGAGTTTTGGGTCGACTGCAAACGATCATAACTCATAGTACAGGATGAGTTAGGTGTGTTACCAGATACCGTAGGATAGATCTTTGAGTTATCTTTAAAAAGCCATCGAGTTCTCTCAGTTTCGAGTTCGTATGAGGGAGATATGTCCATTAGAAGTTGGGTTGTCTAGATAAGGAAAGTAAAATCCAGATTTTAGAGGGGTATTTTGGTCTTTTCCTTACCCAATCAGATGTAATTCATTTTTAGTAATGTTTTAGGGGTCTAATATTAATAGGTTCAGTTTTATAATCATAATATACGCCTAGGGTTTTAGTTGAGAGTTCAAGAAGAGAAAAGAGGAGAAAAGATGAGAGGATCAAGGCGTTCATCGAGAGTTTTGCGTTTTGTTGCAGATTTTCGCCATGGGTTTAATCCCTAAGAGTTATGTAAGCTTCCATAGTGTTGGGTTTGTTCATCCACACGCCAAACATGTTATTTTCAGCAAAGTTTCATTCTCAAAAATTTGAATGATTTAAGTTCTTCGTAGGTGTTCTTGAAGATCATTATAAATATTATTTTGTTGGGGATTTGATGATTTCTTGAGATGAAAGTGATTGGTTTGAGTGGATTAGTATGTACTTAGGTTGGGTAATTGGATCTAAGGAAAACTTGACAAAATAAATTGATTAAAAGCGATTCAGGATAAAATAACGAGAGGTGAAATTCGTCGAACTTGTCCTAGGGAAAGGCTGGGGTGGCGCCCCTGCAATGTGCCCATATGTAGCCTCTGAAGTTAGGGGTTGGCGCCTCGCACCCGAAACGCGCCAGGGTCGCCTGTTGTAATGACCGGGTTTCTTCGTTATGGAAAAGCCAACGCTGAAAAATTTTGGGCCAAAAAACATTTTCGTAGTAACTTTGAATTTCCCAACCTACTCCATATTTGGACAAAATTGGAGTCATTAAGGTGTAGGGAAATATGGTAATAATTGGGTGAATCAATTATGATTTTGATTACATCAGTAGTTAGATAAGTCGTTAAGGAACTCGTACGATTTTACGGAATTGAATTCGGGTGAGTAGAACTCTCGGAATCGATCTTAGCGTGAATGGTATTTTCTGAGCGTTGTTGGTTAAGGGTGTGTTGTGAAATGGGGGTCTTGGAACTACTAAAATAGCTCACTGTTTTGTGCAATCCGCTTTGGTGGTGGTTTTGGTCGCTCTGGCGGGGTCGTTGTAGCGGGGTGAGGACGGCTGTGGCAAGACAGACGCGACTTAAAGTCGTACATAAACCCTAAAATGACTTTATTCTGCACTTTTCAATTTTTAGAGCTAAGGAACGAACCCTAGGCGACTCTTGACAGTTTTCTACCATTCTTAATGCTAAAGGTAAGTTTTTCACTCCCCGAATCCATTTTTTGATCCGTAGAACGTAATAGAATGGGTAATTATCGATGGGGGAGGATTTTGATCTAGATTCTATGGTGGAAAAAACCCTATTTTGGGTGCTTGGGATCATGGGTATGAACTAGGGTTCATAGAATTGTTAGAAATTCGGGTAATTAGTGATTGTTTATTGATTCCCGTATTGTATTGATTGTTTGTAGACCAAGAACAAGTGGAACGAATTCGGAAGGGAAGGATCAAGTTTCTTAGGGTTCCAAACTTGTTTCGAGGTAGGTGATGGTTGTGATTCTATGATTGTGTGATGTATGTTTGTTCTTGCTTCATTATCATACATGTATGTGAATGTTGCATTATTGATCACACTTATTTAAATGAGATAGCAAGACGATGAATGCCATGAATCATGACTAAATTTTATGAACTTTAGAATATACTTGTGATTGTGATTGTGGTGTGTTGAATGGATCGGTTGCCACGTTCCGGCATAACTAACTTGGATCGATTGCCACGTTCTGGCATAATTACGGGATCGATTTCCACGTTTCGGCTTAATCATTGGTTCGAATACCACGTTTCGGCATGCTAACATTTTGGGTTTGGGTTGTAGTAGTGGTTTTCCTACCGGAGGATCAGTGTGGGGACCAATCACGTTGGTATGGGTCGTGACAAAGTTGGTATCAGAGCCTAGGTTCCTTGATCTCGATGTACCAAAAAAAGTCTAGTAGAGTCTTGCGAAACGGTACGGGAACGCCTTTACTTTTCTTCAAGAGTCTATATGACTTTAGGAAGTCTCTCTGTTTTCTCTTGTCTTCTTTCGTGCTATGATTTGATTCCAATTGTTATCTGACAATTCAAATTGGTATCTAACCTCCTTCACTCTTCTGTCTGCTAATGGTTAACACTAGATTCAACGGCGTCAGGCCCATAGCTCTCGTTAATGCTCCAGGTGAGGAATCTGCAGCGAGAGGTCGCGGTTGAGGCATGGGTAGAGGAAGATCTAGGGGTACAGGCTGAAAAAGAGTGGTGCCTGCTAGATATAGGGTACCGGTCGAAAATGCTCCCCAAAATGAAGCCCCTCTTGAGCATCATAAAGATATAGAAGAGGATATTGAGGTTGAAAATGTTGAGGAGGTTGGACAAGAGGAAGAGGTGCAGGTCGAGACTACCAATGTTCCTCCCATAGACTTAGTGTTAGCTCGACAAATAATGTCATTCTTTAAAGGGTTGGTTTGTCCTGGAGTGCTTCCTTATGTTCAAGCAACTTAAGCTCCCGCTAATCCCCTTGTTGCTAGCACTGCGCCCAAGAAGGGTGGAACAGAAGTAATGATGCTTTCTTCCGTCCTTTGTTGGGTTCTGTTATGACTGGTAATGAGCATGAAATGTTGACTAAGTTTTTGAAGCTAAAGCCTCTTATGTTTCTTGTTTATGAGAATGAGGATGCTTATGAGTTTATGTTAGATTGCTATGAGAGGCTTCTTAAGTTGGGAATTGTCCATCATCATGGGATTGAGTTCGTGACTTTTCAACTTCAAAGTGAGGCAACGCAGTGGTAGAGAGATTACATGGAATGTAGATCTTCAACTTTACCTCCATTCTCTTTGACCAAATTTCATGCTCTGTTTCTATAAAAATATGTTCCTAGGACTTTGAGAGATCGCAAGAAGGATGAGTTTATGGCTTTGGAGAAAGGCGGTATGTATGTGGCTGCTTATGAGGCCAAGTACTATGCTTTGTCTAGATATGCTACTCAATTGAAAAGACTACTAGAAATGAAAGGATCTGTTTATTTATTAGGGGACACAATTCTGAGTTGCAGGTATTATCTGTTCATATGACCTCTACAGAAAAGGAGCTTTAATGAGGTAACAGACTATGTTAAGAAAGTGGAAGGGGTGAGGCGACACGGTCAGGCTAAGGCATTGGCAAAAAGGGCCAAGAATTCAGGAAACTTTCAAGGTTCTTATTCCAGAGGTTCTGGAAGGCCAACACTTGCATCCAAGCCAATTTAGTCCGCTACGCCCGCCTCTACAAGTAATTACTCGGGAACTCCATTTGATAATTTGATTCAGGATAGCCAGAGAGTCGCACCTTCAGCAGGCAGCAGGCCATCTTTTGATCGTATATGTTACAATTGTGGTGAACCTGGGATATGCGGAGAGATTATCCCCACCCACGTGTGTTAGATTCCGTGCATCAGCAGTCTAGAGCAGTGGTACCTGCGGAGAATGGTAATAATGGTCGAGGACGTCCACAAAGTGGGCGAGGAGGTAATCAGCGAGGTCGTGGAGGTAGAAGAAATGGTAATGCATGCAGGGGTAACGTGCAATAAGACCGGGAAGTGGCTCGTCAAGATGATAGGGCTTAATGTTAGGCCTTCCGGGAAAGAATGAGGCAGAGGTGTCTGACGCAGTGATCACAAGTACTATTCTTGTTTGTAACCAGATGGCTAATGTCTTATTTGATCCAGTTTCTACTTATTCCTATATATCCGTGCAATTTGCCTCAGAATTTGCTATAGTTTGTGATATACTTGATGCCCCTATCCATGTTTCTACCCCAGTTGGAGAATCAGTCATAGTCACCAATGTCTATCTTGCTTGTCCTATTTTGTTTATGGGTTTTCAAACTTGGGCTGATTTGCTGATTTTGGACATGACTGATTTTGATATAATCTTAGGGATGGCTTGGTTGTCCCCCTATTATGTTGTGCTTAATTGTAATACTAAGTCTGTAACTCTAGAAATTTCGGGAAGGGAAAAATTAGAGTAGGAAGGGGTGTACAAGCCTAAGCAAGCTAAGATCATATCCTCCATTCGGGCTAGGAAATTGACAAGGCATGGTTGTTTGGCTTATTCGGCTCATATTAGGGATGTTGAGATTGAGGCTCCATCCATTGAGTCTATTCATATAGTGTAAGAATTTAGAGAAGTGTTTCCTAATGACTTGCCTGGTATGCCTCTGGATAAGGATATAGACTTCTGCATTGATTTAGAACCTGGTACTCGTCCCATTTTTATCCCTCCATATCGCATGGCTCCAGTAGAATTAAGAGAGCTTAAGGCTCAAATCCAAGAGCTTCTTGATTAGGGATTTATTCGTCCTAGTGCTTCCCCATAGGGTGCTCCAATTTTGTTTGTTAAGAAAAAGGACGGTAGTATGAGAACGTGTATAGATTACCGATAATTGAATAGGGTCACTATTCAAAACAAGTACCCTTTGCCTCGAATAGATGATCTATTTGACCAATTGCAAGGGGCATCAATTTTCTCTAAGATTGATCTAAGGTCTTGCTACCATCAGTTGAAAATTAGGCTTGAGTATGTGCACAGGAAGGCGTTTAGAACTCGCTATGGGCACTATGAGTTTTTGGTCATGTCTTTTGGTTTGACTAATGCACCTGCAAATTTCATGATTTTAATGAATGGGGTGTTCAAACCATTTCTTGATTCTTTTGTCATAGTCTTTATTGATGATATTTTAGTCTATTAAAAAAGTAAGGAAGAGCATGTCGACCATCTTCGTATTGTTTTGGGTGTTCTTGGGAAACAAATGTTGTATGCTAAATTTTCGAAGTGTGAATTTTGGTTGACTTCAGTTACATTTTTGGGACATGTAGTTTCAAAAGAAGGGGTAATGGTGGATCCTCAAATGATTGAGGTGGTTAAGAATTGGGTTCGGCCTAGCTCTATAACGGAAGTTAGGAGTTTTGTGGGGCTCGCTAGCTATTATTGTCGATTTGTGATGAACTTTGCTTCTATTTCCACTCACTTGACCAATTTGACCAAAAAGGAGATACCATTTGAGTGGACTGAAAAATGTGAGGAAAGCTTTCAAAAGCTCAAGACTCTGTAAACCACCGCACCTATCATTACCGGTGAAAGGTAAAGATTTTATTATTTATTGTGATTCTTCACATTCACATTTGGTTGATGTGTTGATGCAGGATAAGAATATCATAGCTTATGCCTTGCGTTAATTGAAGGTGCATCAGAGGAATAATTCAACACATGATTTAGAATTGGCAGTGGTAGTGTTTGCTCTTAAGATCTGGCGGAATTACCTCTATTGTAATCTGCAACATGTATTCACTTAAAAGGATATAAATTTGAGACAACGAAGGTGGCTATAATTACTTAAAGATTATGATGTCACCATTCAATACCATCCGGGCAAAGCTAATGTGGTGGCAGACGCTTTGAGTCAAAAAGCGGTGAGTATGGGCCATTTAGCTTGCTTAAGTGTATCCAAGCGACCTTTGTCTAAGGAAATTCAGAACTTAGAGTCTAAGTTCATGCATTTGGGCATCTCAGAAAGAGGTGGGATGTTAGCTAGCATTGAAGTGAGGGACACATTCATTGATGAGATCAAGGCCAAACAATTTGAAGATGAAAATTTAGAGGAGCTTAGAAAGAAGACTGTGATTGGTAAGGCACAAGAAACCACTCTTGATGCGGAAGGCGTGCTTAGTTTTAAAGGAAGAATTTGTGTTCCTCGAGTTGATGACTTGATTCAGAAATTATTGGCAGAATCTCATGGTTCGCGATATTCTGTTCATCCGGGTGTGACGAAGATGTCTCAAGATTTGAAATGAATTTATTGGTGGCCGGGCATGAAGAAGGATATAGTGGAGTTTGTGGCTAAGTGTCAAAATTGTCAACAAGTGAAGTATGAACACCAAAGGCCTGCAGGTTTGCTTCAAAAAATGTCAATTTCGGAATGGAAATGGGAAATGATAAACATTGATTTTATGGTTGGTCTCCCCAAGACTTTGGGGAAGTATGATTCTATTTAGGTAGTGATTGATAGATTGACTAAGTCATCTCTTTTTATTCCGGTAAGAATAGATTATAATGCTAAACAATTGGCTAAAGTTTATGTGAAAGAGATAGTGAGGTTGCATGGGGTGCCCCTCTCTATCATCTCAGACCGTGGTACCCAATTCACATCCAAGTTTTGGAGGAAGTTACATGATGAACTAGGCACACAACTCACTTTTAGTACAATCTTCCATCCATAGATGGACGGATAGTCACAGAGGACTATTCAAGTGTTATAAGACATTTTGAGGGCATGTGTGCTTGATTTTGGAGGGCATTGGGATATGTTCTTACCTTTGTGTGAGTTCTCATATAATAATAGTTATCACTGCAGCATAGATATAGCACTGTTTGAGGCATTATATGGAAGGGGATTTAGATCACCCATAGGATGGTTTGAGGCTGGAGATGTGAAACATTTGGGGGTTGATTTAGTGAAGGCTGCTAAAGATAAGGTGAGGAGTATTCAAGCTAAGCTTTTAGCATCCTAGAGTAGACAAAAGAAGTACGTGGATCATAAGGTAAAAGACATGACATTTCAGACTGGTGAGATTGTCCTTCTTAAGGAATCACCCATGAAAGGGGTGATGAGATTTGGCAAGAAGGGTAAACTAAGTCCGCAATACAGTGGTCCCTTTGAGGTTCTTTAATGCGTAGGGCCAGTGGCTTATAGATTGGCTTTGCCTCCTACTCTATCTGGAGTTCATCCAGTGTTTCATGTGTCCATGTTGAAGAGATATCATGGTGATGGGGATTACATCATTAAATGGGACTCAATTATGTTAGACAAAGACCTCCAAGATGAGGAGGAACCGAATGCAATTCTTGATCATGATGTGCGTAAGTTGAGTACCAAGGAGATTAAGTCCATGAAGGTTCAATGGAATCATCGTCCAGTTGAGGAAGCTACTTGGGAAACCCAGAGGGACATGCGAGACAAGTATCCCCAATTTTCGTCGATTCAAGTACTACTTCATCCCTTCTTTAGCCTATTTTTCCTAATTTTTCACTCGGGGACGAGTGATGGCTAAATTGGTATCTATTTTAATGATCGGGTTCCGTCATTATGGATAAGCCAACGGGGAAAATTTTTGGGCCTAAAAGCTTTTTCGGAGTAACTTGAAATTTCCCAACTTAGTCCAGATTTTGATGAAATCGGAGTCATTAAGGTGTAGGAAAATATGGTAACAATCGGGCGATTTAATTATTATTTTGATTACATGGATAGTTAGATAAGTCGTTAAGGAACCTGTACAACTTCATGGAATAGAATTCGGGTGAGTAGAACTCCCGGAATCGATCTTAGCGTGAATGGTATTTCTGAACGTCATTGGTTAAGGGTGTTTTATGAAATGGGGCTCTTGGAACTATTAAAATAGCTCACTATTTCATGTAAGCTGCGTTGGCGATGGTTTTGGTCGCTCTGGCGGGGCCGCTGTAGCGGGGTGAGAACCGTTGTGGCGGGCCAGACCTGACTTAAAGTCGTAACTAAACCCCAAAATGACTTTATTCTACACTTTTCGATTTTTAGAGCTGAGGAACGAAACCTAGGCGACTCTGGATAGTGTTCCACCATTCTTGAGACTAAAGCTAAGCTTTTCACTCCCTAAATTAGTTTTTCGATCCGTAGAACATAATAGAATGGGTAATTATCGATGGGAGTGGTTTTGATCTAGATTCTATGGTGGAAATATCCCTATTTTGGGTGTTTGGGATCATGGGTATGAACTAGGGTTCATATAATTGTTAGCAATTTGGGTAATTAGTGATCGTTTATTGATTCCCATATTGTGTTGATTGTTTGTAGCCCAAGAACAAGCAGAACGAATCCGCAAAGGGAAGGATTAAGTTTCTTAGGGTTTCGAGCTTGTTTTGAGGTAGGTTATGGTTGTGATTATATGATTGTGTGATGTATGTTTGTTCTTGCTTCATTTTGATACATGAATGTATATGAATGTTGCATTATTGATCACACTTGTGTAAATGAGATAGAGGGACGATGAATTTCATGAATCATGACTAAATTGTATGAACTTGAGAATATACTTGTGATTGTGATTGTGATTGTGGTATGTCTAATGGATCGGTTGCCACATTCTGGCATAACTAACTTGGATCTGTTGCCACTTTTTGGCATAATTATGGGGTCGGTTGCCACATTCTGACATAATCATTGGATCAGGTACCACGTTCCGGTATGCTAACTGTTTGGGTTTGGGTTGTAATAGTGGTTCTCCCATCGGAGGGGTTAGTGTGGGTGCCAATCACGATGGTCTGGGTCGTGATACCTGCCCTCACTCATTTTCCATGGGTTGTCCCGTTTGAGCTCGTTTGAAGTGTATCTTCACCCCTTTTCATTCTAAATACTTCAAACTACTTCTAAACACCTAGAAATCATTCATAACATGATCATAACCTTGAATTCATAATTCAAATTCAATGAAAACTTTAGAATTAAGTTTTGAGAGTTCTTTTGAACATGTTGAGAGAGTCCCTTTGACTCCTTTTGAAGAGTCTTCTACAATATCTAATAATTTGTTTCAAGACTCGAGCAAGTGAGTAGAGAGTGAGGAGAATGTATTCATGAGTCCACTTTATCATCACGATATCCTTCATATCATGAACCATAACTCTTGAATTCATAACTCACATTCAAGACAGAGTTAACATTAGAGTTCAAGGAAGCCTTTGAGTTCAATTGTGAATCCTTTGAGATCCAACGTCGATCTGAGTTAAGTTTTGAGTAAGTAAGGATGAGAATGAGAATAGTCGCATACATGAGTTCCTTATTGATATTTTGACCCTTGAGTCGATTTTTTCATGCCCATAACTTCCGCATGAACTCCATCAGTTGAGTTCCTTTGAGAGGAGTAGTATCTTCAAGTTCTAAGTCTTGAATATTGAATTCCTAATTCCCTTTGAGATTATACTTCTAGTCATGGGACTATTACATGTTACCCATAAAATTTTTGAGTTGAATTATTCATGCACATAATTCTGCATGAACCCTATAAGTCGATCATTCTTGAGATAAGAAGTATCTTTGAGTCTTTGAGTTAAGTAGTTCATGCTCATAATTCTGCATGAACCCTCTGAGTTGAGCATTCTTGAAATGAGTAGGATTATTGAAGTTCTTGAGTTCCTAGTATTGAGTTCTATCTATGGTTATTGAAAACTTTGCATTGAGTCGTTCACGTCCATAATTCGACATGAACCATATTTT
>JAJOOH010072555.1:0-27517 GCA_029582605.1 Solanum gracilifrons
CATAAGTCCTCTTTTTATTATGAATGTGTGATTTTCTTATTGTTAAATGTGAAAGGGGTGTGATTCCTCTATTTTAGTTAGATTTGCAAGGATTGTGATTCCTCTATTTTATTTGAACTTGCAAGGGTGTGATTCCCTTATTTTTTATTGTGAAAGATATGCGATTCTCTTATTTTATTTTAAATTTGCTAGTTAAATTTGTGACTAAGTTGAATAGCATTGGTGAAGAATTTCTGAATGGATGCTTAGTTTGTAAGATAGAGCGGAAGATATTTGAAAATGTAAGTAATGATGCTATTATAGATCGTTTTCAAAATATGAAGTCTCATCGAGTACAATTGTAAACTGATAATATTTTTTGTGGTAATGTAATTTTTATGTATTGCTCGCTTAGTTATTGTTATTATAAATTTTTTGATATTATTTTTAAAGCAATGGTGCACCCGTTTTCTTAAAATCCTGGATTCGCCTCTGCCACCAAGATACAAAAGATGAAGGGATTATATCAAAATTCACATGGGATATACATGACACACGTATCCAGAAACTAGTTATAAAAAATAAAAGGGGAAAAAAAACCTTAGCAATTAGACTCCAGCATGAGCATGGTTACAACAATTTGCTAGGAATGAACTCGATCCTGCTGTTTGTGCTTTCGCTGCAGTTTTCTAAACAATTGTCAAATTCAAACACATTGTCATTAGTTTTAGATCGACATGGAGCAATTAAGAGAAAGCAAGCATATTATCCGAAAAAAACTGAAAGAATAGCATCTTGTTGTGACAAAGTACATGCTTTACTCACAGCTATTTTGGATTTCCCCACCTATCCTGTATTGAAGATATTGTTTGCACATTAGATACTCAGAAAGAGCAAATAGGAGTTTGCTTCTACTTACTTTGTAATGATATCAATACGGCCGCATCCTTCAATATCTGTGACTTCTTTCATAATTCTCATAGCTGAAATCTCCATGCGCATATTCTTCGCAGCTGATCTAACATATCCTCGATGTCTTTACGCGCCACCTTCCTTAGATAAATTTAAAAGTAGGAAGTCCCTGTAAGTTTTTCCATTTTGTGTAACAAAACTAACTTAAACTGCTACATTGCTTTTATTTAACTGTGCATATACAATTCAACTTTTACTCAAATAACATCATTGTTTGATCATTCAAGTTAACAATCTATGTTCAGTACAGAACATCTGATGTAGCCGAAATTCCTTTGATAAATATACGATCAAATTTGACAATACAAGAGTTAGAGAAGGCCATAATCCACGAGAACTTCCAAAACCAGGTTCATGTCGTTTAGAAGACTTGTTTTCCATCTGATGGCATAATATAAGCATATAATTGAAAATAAAAGTATACATAGTCATTCTCAGAACATTGGAAGCATCAACTTGTGACTCTATATATTAATAAAAAGTATACATAGTCATTCTCAGAACATTGGAAAATAAAAGTATACATAGTCATTCTCAGGACATAGCTGATCATTGATGATATTAAGCTCAAGATCAGTCAAAGGAAGGAAATGAAGTCGCGGATGCTCTTGCAAAATTTGCTACTACTATTCATAATCCAATATATATAATGAACATGATGCAACTTCCCTCCATGTTTCAGGAGAAGAGTCAAATAGAATACAAATCGTTATTATTTACTAGTATTATTACTAGAACTCTGCATACAAGGGGAAAATAATTAACTTTTTACAAGAAATGAAATCCGGCATTTAATTAATACTGCTTTTGCTGCAGTTGTCGAATTCAAACAAATCTTCGTTAGTTGAGAGAAATAAAGGGAAACAATACCATTTTTGTGGTTACAGACACATACTTGATTCACAGCTTCCCTATATTCCTTGTTGACCAATCCTGTATTGAACATATTGTTTGCACATTAGATGTATATAGATACTCAAAAACAGCACATAAGAGTTTTTTTCTCTACTTACTTTGATAGTGATGAGGTTTATACAGTCGCATCCTTCAATAGCTTCGACTTCTTCTGTAATTCTCACAGCTGAATTCTCTAGAGATTCATTGCATTCAATCAACTTAATCTGTTTCAGTGTTGGAATCTCCGCAAAGCTAAGGGGGATCTCCTTGAGCTTGTAACACCCTCTTATAAAAAGTGTTTCAAGAAGGGGAAAGGATTCCTCCGAGGCATCCCACCTTGAGATACCTAACAACACCAGTTTCAAAAACTTAAGTTTATGGAAAATGATACCTCCAAGGCACCACTTTTGGGATCGAGCAAAATACGGACTCCTTAATTGGAGATACTCGAGGCTTGATAGTCCAGCAATGAAGGGAATACCACTTTCTATAGGAATCTTGGTTAGTACCAACTTCTTTAGATTTGAAGGTAAGTGTAACCCGAATACTTGGCCATTGCACCTAAAGGAAAGGCGAAGTATTTGAAGTTGCGTAAGATTCTCATATGTGAGACAAAAAGGAGCTGCATTGTTCCAAATATCAACGTGAAGTTGTTGAAGATTAGGAAACCTCCTTAATAACACATCCACCCTATCAACTTCTTCAATTGGAAATCTAACATGCCTTAATATCCTCAAATTTTCCAATTGAGAGGATCCGTCTTTATACTCTTCAAAATCAAATTTAGCATCAGCGATCTCAACATGCCTTAAGTTTTCCATTTCCCAAAAAGATGCTGGTAACAGTACTACATTAACATTATTCTTCACAATTAAAGTTTCTAGATGGGGTAAATGTGATTCTGGATGAAAATCAAATTCATATGAGCTAACTCCGAGGTACTTCAGGTGAATAAGTGGTTTTAATGTAGCTGATGACAAAAAATCCACAAAATGAGAACTTAAATCCAAGACCTTAAGAAGTCGCAATTCACTAACCTGATGCAAGGGAACATAGTTTCCTTTATTGGTTGTTAACAGTGACCTCAAGTGTTGGTGGAAAGGCTTCCGTGTTTTGGAACCCAGAGACGTAAACTTGGAATGCTCTTCACTGAAACTGAACCTCACTCGACTTCCCTTCAAATCCAAAGGTTGAAACTGGATATAATGCCCCTTCACTGCAAGCATAAAATTTTCTTCTTTACTCTTTGCCAAGCAAAAGTGAAGCACTACATCATGAACCTGACAGTATTTAACTTTTCCATTATATCTTCTCCTTGAAACCATTAACACGTTACTACTAATGAGATCCATCAAGTAGCCTTCAGCAGTTTCAATGTTCTCCACGAAGTCTTCCGCTATCCATAAACTAATCAATTTAGACACTGGAATTCTCGAGTCCTCAGGAAACATTCCCATATAAAGTAGACAAGGCTTTAAATAATCGGGTAAGTTATCAAAACTCAACTGCATAGTTGCCAGACCATATTCTTCGAACTCACGATCAAGATAGTCAAATAAAGCATCTTTCACCTCATTCCACCAAGACTCTTCCAATTTCCTTTTCTTAATTATTCCAGCTACCAAGACAACCACAAGAGGCAATCCTTTGCATCTTTTTGCGACTGCTAGACTCGCATTTTGTAGTTCAGGTGGGCAACCTTCTGGCTGAAATACTTTTCTCTGCAACAATTGGAAGCTCTCTTCTGTTGTGAGGAATGGAAGATAATAAGGATCAGTATGGTACTTGACTTGCACACTCAATTTCTCAAGTCAAGTTGTTATTACTATTCTACTTCTATTTCCATTGTCTGGAAAAGAAAGCCTTAAGTCATCCCATGACATACCATCCCACATATCATCCAATACAATGAGATATCTCTTTCCTATTAAGTGTTTTCTCAACATGTCGGCAAGAACATCATCCTTATCTCCCTTGTCCTTAATACCAGTTACTTGACTAAAAATATCTTGTAATAGCTCTCTCCGATTATATGTTTGGGAAACGATGCACCATGCTCGAACATCAAACTGAGAAACAATGATGCCATTATTATACAACTTTCTCACACAAGTTGTTTTACCTTGTCCCCCCATCCCAACAATAGGGATGACATCTAGCTCACTTGTCCCTCGAGTTAGATACTGAATTAATTTTTCTGTTGCTATCTCAAATCCCACTATCTCCTCATCACTCACAGGATTGCTATGTCGAATTGGCAGATGTTTAGATGGCCCGACCACATAGTGAGCCTTAAGAGCAACGTCCACCGACTACATCTCAGTCACCTCCGCATTAATTTGCTTGATCTCTTTTAGGATTGTTGGAAGTGAGCAAAAAACATGCAAAAAAGCATTATACTGAGAAAGAATAGAGTCAATGGCAACCTCAGCTTCATATGTCAAATTGATGGTACGTCTCTGAAGATCTTTAGGAATTTTATGTTCATGGTGCACCTTCGCAACATCTATGAAAATGGATGATAAAGATGACAACTCCTTCTGTAAAATGGATGTAAGAGGTGATATCTCTTTCTCCAAATTACATAAAAGAGGTTTCATCAGGAAATCTAAACCAAATTTAGATTTCGACATCTCATTCAGTTTCCTTAAAACAGAATCCAGAAAGCTCAATCCACCAAAGGTGGGGAATTGAGATGGAGTGAATATTAAGGATTTGTACTAAGTCTCCACTTGTGCCTTCAGATTTTTAGTTTTCTCCAATATCTATATCGAGCAAAAACTTACTTTGCTAGTGTCATCGTTGGTTATAGAGCTAGGAAGAAGCTTTTGAATTACATATAGAACATCACCCACTATAGCTCCAACCTTTAGCAAGACCTCATTCAACCAATTATCATCAATAACATGGTTTGACACATCAGCATCAAGGAAAACCAACAAGAGCTCTATTGCCACATCAATATTTTGAGCCGAGATATTATTAGGAAAATTCTCGAGCCTTTTGTTTCTGAGATACATTAGCAGACTGTGGAGATGATGTGAAAATCCTTTTGGTAATTTCTTTCCCTTAAAAATTCTTGATTGAGTAAACATTGAAGTCTTTAGTTCACTGAGAAGAATCTTCTTCATTTCCAGCTCCACTAATACAATCAAGCATAATAGATAAGGAGGTTTATTGAAGATATCATACTCATCTGTAGCATCTACAAAATCAGCAACAACAAGACAAAGTTGTCCCACATTGTTAGCCATGAACTGAATTCGAGTCTCCAAACATTCCATCTTCTCATGGTTGACGTAACCATTTATCTCTGTAACATATAAGTAACTCAAAAATCTCATTTTCTTTTGAACAATTTTCAGTAGCTTTATAAATCGGTGTATCGTAAGGTTTTCTTCAGGAGGGTCAGACTTAACCCTTTCCAGGAGGAACGTCAATACATCATTTAGATTCTTTTCAAGGCAATCCATATATTTCGACAGATCAAAATAATTCAACTCATAATTGTAACTTAAACTAGTTTTACCTTCAAAGAATTCCAACAAATGTGATTCTAACCTTTCAAGATTAAGGTTAGTTTTACATTCATTTGGAATTCCATCAAATACCCATTGAACCATTTTCACAATCCATTTGGCCTTCTTTGTGAGTTTGACTAAGGAATCAGGCAAAAGAACATGATGATACTTTAGCACCATTTCAAGTTTCTCAATTCGATTAATCTTGACGCTATCCAGATTACCTTCACTCTTGATCCTTCTCAGGTGATCTAACATTTCCTCAATTTCATTTTGAGCCATTTTCCGTAGAAAAATTCCTGCAAATTCACCAACTCTTGGAATTAAGTTCATTAAGAGAAACATTTTTATTCATCTAGTGTTTGAAGCTATGTTAATTCTTGTGAAAGATTATACATCTTATGTACCATTTCGTGTAACAAATTTTGCATACTTACCCTTTTCATATGCTCACTAAACTAATAATTACTCTCTCATTCTATCTTTACTTGTCCACTATACTATTTTGAAATGTTCAACAATACTTGTACAGTTTATAAAATCAATGAATAATTTACCATATTGTGTCTATTTTATTTATTATATACTATTCATTTTTCAATGTTTAGATAACTTATATTTAATAAGGGTGATTCGGTAAAATTACCCTGCCATTTACTGCTTCTTAATTCCTATGCTAAGTTAATAGTGGACAACTGTTACCGAAAAGAGTGAGTAATATCTCAAACATTTTTTCTTGATTGTAATTTTCTTCGACAAAGAAAGTAGTTTTTTGATATAATAACTATATGTTGAGTGCACCATTTAAGAAATCAACTCCCTAATTTGTATCAATAGGAAAAAGTAATTCATGAAGAAGATGACTTACAATTATTAGTTAATATAAGTGAAACCAACTTGTAACTTTTGTCTTCTCTTACGCCTATTTAGTATCTTCAATTTTCTGATTCAATCAAAATTAAAATTGAAAGCAAATTTCCTCAAGAGAAAAAAACAGCCATTATGGGGTAAAAATGAGAAATGGATGAAGATTTGAAGGTTTAAAGGAAGAAGGAAGAATCTTCCTCTCTCTAATAATTCTTACACCTAACAAGAGATGGATTGTAGTTGCAAGTTGCTTTTGGTGGTATCTATAAAGTGGGCTCAATATTTGTTACTTATACAGATCGATTTTATGGCCACTCATTAATAAATCACTTTTTTGGTCGATTGTTACCTTATGGTCCATTGTTACTATTAAGAGTTCGGAATTTATTTGAGTCACAAAGAGATAAAAGTGATCAAAATAAGTCATAATTTTAGAACAAAAATCGATCTATATAAGTTACAAGTTACTATTTATAATGATGCAATATTTGTGATGTTCATAAAATCGATGAGTGGCTCAGTACAAATTTATCAATGAGTGATCATATAAAATGATGTAGTATTTATGATGTCCATATACCTCAAAATTTAGAGTAAAAATTATTGAGACCTTATCCAATAAATCACTTTTTTGCTTTCACATCCTAGAATATTGAATTCTAAATATCATATATATATATATATATAAAAGAGAACCTTAGGCCCATCTACGTGACGCCACCACAAATCTAAAATTCCTGTTAATTTATTTATTTCCAAAATTGGTCTTCCCCTTTCATGAAAAGTTGTGACTTTTATAAAAAGTTGCGACTTTAATGAAGAGTTGAGACTTTTATGAAAAGTTGTGACTTTTATGAAGTGTCGTGGCCTTTTCGAAGGGTTGCAACTTTTTCGAATAGTTATAACCTTTCTGATAAGGCAGAATAAACATTTGTTCACACTACCATTTGTTCTTGTTTAAAATAAACCTCTTCTTCTTCTTCACAATTAAATATTTGTGTACTTTGCTCCTGTTGAGTGACTCACTGACACCATTGCTTATGTTACAGATCTTGATATGTATTTTTACAATCATTAATTTATGCTTATTTTATTAAGGATAAATGACAAGATATAATAATTTTCATTTTCCTTTACATTATTAATGTTTGTTACTACGTAATCTTGTATGTAAGATAATATAGTATTTTAGTTTTAATGTCTGATAGGTTTTAAGTATTATTTTATAAATTCTACGACATTCTATTTCCGCGCGAAGCGTAGATAATTTTACTAGTATTCATATAAATACATATAGTTTTATATTTGTTACTTATATAGATCGATTTTATGGCTCAGTATAAATGTTTTGATAATAGAAATAGTGGTTGTACAACATCATCAATTACCATTATGATATTCAAGCAGAATAAACTCAAAACTAAATTAAATGTTGGGGGTGGGGGTGGGGGGGTGGGGATCAGAAATAATCTAAAACAATCATATAATTTGTGGGGTTCATATTTACATGATATAAAAAAAATATTCTTCCATCCAAATTTTTTTTTATGATAATTTAGTTGATTGATTTTATTGATATAAATGCTTAAATTGAATGATTTTATTGATACAAATAAAATTAATAATGTTACAAGATAAAATTTTAAAGTTGAGTGACATTTTTAGATATTAACTCTTAAATAAGTATCATAATTAGGAAAATGCTAAAATTTAAAATTACTTTTTGTTTTTTCGACAGTGCGACCCATGAGGAAACTTTGTCAAATAACAATTAATAATAAAGTCCCCGACTATGTGATAAAAAAAATCTCTGTGTACACGGACATATTATCTTTTTAATTCTGATATATATATATATATAAAGTTTGAGATTGATAACTCAATTTTATTCTTAGATTTTATATTTTTGCATTACTTAATTAAGCATCTTCATTTATAGTATCATCATAGAGTATATATAAAATATATGATGATCATAGAATATCTAATTCTCTAGCTTTTATTTTCTTTATGCTTGTTAATTAGTAGAGATTCATTACCAATTAGAATTAGTAAAGTAAGACCGAACCCCCTTTATTTATACTTTCTCTTTAATGTCCTTTTTTTCTTTATTAATAAAAGGGAAAATGGTTTGATATACCTCTCAACTTTATCATTTAGAGCGCGCTGATATACCCTTATTATGAAAGTGGCTCATATATGCCCCTATTGCTATACAAATGACTCGCATATACCCTTTTCCTCTAACGGAAGTGAAAAAATTAATTTGAATGTAATATTTTAATTATTATTATTTAAAAAAAAATATAATTCCATATGGGTATATTTAATCCTCCTCACACATAATTTTTTTTGACTTTTTTTTTTATGTTTCAACGATTAATTTAAAGTTATTATTTTGATGGTCAAATTTATTTATGTGTCACTAATTTTCTTGTAAACTTTATTATAGATGACCCAATTTTTTCAATACAAAAACTAAATAACAATATAGTCGAAAAAATTGTTTTAAATTATAATATAGCCACAAAAAAATTAGTTTTAAAACTCTCTTTACACTAAAGAATGAAAGAAAAAAATAAAATAAGAATAAGAAACTCAAAGAATGATAATCAAAGACGTCAAAAAATAATTTATGTATAAAAAAGATTAAAATATACCTTGAAATTCGCTTGAAGGATTATATATACCCCTACATGATTTATTTTTTTTAAATTTAAAAGTCAAAAACATAAATTTAAAACTATTTTTTTCACTTCCGTTAAATTAAGGGTATATGTGAGCTCATTTTGTAACGGTAGGGGTATATGTGAGCCGTTTGTATAACGGTAAGGGTATATATGAGTCACTTTCATAACGAGGGGTATATCAGCTCTAAATGGCAAAGTTGAGGGGTATATCAAACCCTTTTCACTTAATAAAAACTAGTGAGCATGGATTGCTTAAAAAAAGGGTTGTGCCTTGAGGGAATTAGCAAATCAAAATGCGTCACTCAAAATTTAAGAAAATTTATATTTGTGAAATTGAAGTCATTAATAAGATGTTGGTGTTGGATTTTGTGAATTAATAAAGGGTTGCTGAAATGGAAGTAGTGGACAGAGTTGAAGATGAAGATGAAGATTGATGAAGAGATGATGCTTCAATGGAGAAGAAACTATATTGGGGAAGGCAACTATAAAGAGATTAAAAGTTTTTGGGCAAATTAAAAGAATTCACATATATTAAAAAAAATTAATATATCAAGAAAACAATATTTAAAATATTAATTATATATTGACCTAAATAAAAATGACATGTGTATGATTTTATAAATTTAGTTTGTTTTTTAATTTCTTCACACGCTTTTAGTAGAGTGAGTGCACTCACTATGCCATATCACCACTTAGGGTGATATTTAATTCACTTAAAAGTTGTTAAGGGGATAATTAAACGTTCGTATAGTTAAAGTGCTAAAGTAATTTTGTTGTTAAATTCAAGGGAGATTTGATATTCTTACTCTTCTTCAACTCTTATTTTCTTCATGCATGTTAATTTGTAGAGGTTCATTATCTTATTAGGATTAGTAAGGTAAGACCTAGTCCCTCTACTTGTACTTTCTATTTGAGGTCTTTTTTAATAAAAACTAACCCTAGACATACCTCGCCTAGTGAAATTGGTTAGAAAATTTAAATAAAAATACTTGTCACCTTGAAAACAGAGTCTTCATGAATGCATCTACTATTACTTCCTCCTTTTCTTTTTATTTGATCCCATTTGACTTGACACGTAAAAAAGAAAAAAGACTCAAATACGTCATCGAACTTTGAAAAAAAGACTCAATTTATGTCATATTTTAAAAGTTTGGCTCATCTATGCAATTGCTGTTTTAGAAAAATATATCTATGCCATTATTTTTTAACTCCAATTTTGCAAAATCATTTTTTATTTGTGGCCAATTATAATTCGGCCACGTCATTAATTATTTTTTTTATAAGTCAAATGTCTAAAATTATTTGTGGAGTTAAAAATACATATCTGTATTAAAAAAATGAAATATATCCAAAATAATTGAAAATCTTCTTTGATTCTTGTCTTGTTGTTGTTTTTGACCATAGATATTTGTTCCCTAATGTTTTTTGAGTCTATGTTCAAAATTTCAAATGATATGGAGTTGTGAAGAAAATTCTACCATTCTACCATTAAAGGATATTGATGTTTTAAAACTTTGAAGAAATTTCAAATGTGTTTTGTTGAGTCAGGTTGAATTAATTTGAGCTCAAAAGATATTGAGTTTTGATTTCTATCTCAGAGGGAAGCTACTCTTGAAATTTGGGAAGATTTCGTGAATAATTGAAGAAGTTGAAAATTTGAGAGTTGGTGTTTTTCATGTGTTCTTGATGTTTTTTGAGGAAGAAGAAGCAAAAATAATTTATTTGATCCAAAACCTCAACTAAAAAGTGTTAAAAATTGTTCGGGGTCTTGTTGAGGTAAAATATGGTTTTGCCAAATCGAAGTTAAGAAATAATGACATGAATGAGCCTTTTGTCAAACATTAATGACATAGATAAACTAAACTTTTAACGAGTGACATAAATGAGTTTTTTCTCTTTCAAAAATTTCGGAATATTCCATTCAAGGGCGGTTCAATAAATTAATGGTCTAAAGACAAATATCTTACTAGGCCCTTAAACTTATTTTATAAAATTATTCATATAATAAATAGACACAAAAATTCAATATTTTGATCTAGTAACAGAAGCATAACAAGTGATATGTGAGTCAGGCATATTCGTGATGATTTCAAACTTTGTTACAGACAAAAGCATGATATTTAAGTTGAGAAAGCTAAGAAAGAAATTATTTTCTAATTAAATCAAACATGATACGATATAATAACGAATTCAAAGGAACCAAACCAAAATGGAAATTACAAAGCGAAAACGTCAAATTTTTGAGAGAAAATAAGTATTTGAGGAGTAGCAAAAGCTATTTTTGAAAAAGCTAAAAAAGTAATTTTTTTCTTTATAAACTTTTTTGAAAAATACACCTAGAAGCACTTTTTATCACCAAAAATATTTTTAAAAATAGAACTTCTCAAAATAAACTAATTAAAAAAAAATTGGCCAAACATACTATAAAACTATAAATTTCAAAATATTTTGTGTGATGCATCAAATAACATCACACAAAATAAGATATATAGAAGCTAAATTCCATGCATCAAATAACATCACACAAAATAAGATATATAGAAGGAGGAGTATGGTTTAAATTATATTCTATATATTAAAGACTAAATCCAGAAAGTAAAAGCATTAGTTAACTTACACACACACACTAACATACTTGTATCAAACAAAGGGAAACATAGTTAACAACAACACCATAATCCTTTAGCAATCCTTAATATAATAAAAACTAGAGATGTTCACCATGAAACACTTGAGATCCTTCTAAGTGTTTTCACTTTATTAGCCATTCATTGAACTTTTTTTGGTTCATTCACCATGAAACACTCTTCTTAAGTTTCTTCAGTTTGTTAGCCATCCATTGAGCTTTTGTTGGTTCTTCCTTTTTCTCCTCCTACATCACAGCACATAGCTTTAAGTGTTTAGCCATGAAATTTTTTCACTTTTTTCCGGAGTTGAACTTCGAAAAACATATTTGTCTATAAAATTCTGGAATTCAACATATGTGTTTTCACTTCAAATTACTTAGAAAAAGTCAAAAACAACTCCAGTTCATATTCATGATCAAAATTTTCAAATATCATTTTTCACTTTGAAAACAAAAACTATTTTTTCAAATTTCATAATGAAATATGATCAAACGATCACATGTTTTTTTGTATGTTATTTTTCTAAAGTTGGGGGTAGGGGAAGGGGAAATAGGGGAATTTGAAGATGATTGCAATATGGGGAATCGAACATCACCAATCACCAACCAGCTGAAAGTTTAGGTAACCAATCAATTGAGCTACTTATAAGATTAAAATGATATAAAACTAATCTTAAACATATTTCTTTTCCATAAATATACTATACTATAATTTTATAAAATATAGGAAATAGTCATACCATTTCTTTTATTGTAGATGCAAATCAAGTCTTGGTCATGTTAAAAGAATAAAAAGAGTGAGTAATAATTACCACAAGTAACTTGAGCCTCTCATTCTCATCTCTCACTTGATCAAGCTGTGCCTCCAATTCAGCTGTATATGCCTGCATCATAGCAAAGATTACTCTGTTCAAGTAATTACCCTATATAATTAGAAGCGGATCCACGTCAGGGGCGGCTCTAATAAATCGGTGGCCTAAAGCCAAATCCGAATGTTGGCCTTAAATTTGAATATATATATTTTTTTGAAGTTTATTATAGTCAATTATTTGATCTTTCTTGAGACATAGTATTCATAATTTGTCAAATTTCTATTACTTCTTTGCTCTTTTATAAAAAAGTTTTTATTTTCTACAAATAATACTTGATATTTAAAAAAAAATAAATACTTATAACCTATTTTTTTTTAAAAATGAGGCCCCTTAAATTTTGGGGCCTAAGGCAATTGCTTTTTTTGCAAAGCTGAAGAGCCGCCCCTGATCCACTTGTATAGGTGAGGATGTACATATACCCGTTAACTTCAAAAAATAGTATGTATATATACTTTGAGGAATGTATATATATTTAATTGTGCACTCTTATAAATAGAAATGCACCTTGGGGCATTGGTTGAAGTTGTTGCTTACATAACTGCGACCCCAGATTGATCTCGGAATATTGCATTTTCATTATTATTTTTTTGTTTTTGATTTAAAGGGCTATAATAACAGCAAAAGTGCATGTATATTCATCTGACACTTGACCACGGAGCTAACACAATCAACTATTACAACAAAACTAAAATCGAAGTATTAGAACTCATATTTGACCTATATATTTATATTTTCGCTACTGCTCACACTACTATATTATCCCTTAATCATCATTGGAAGTTTTACTAGCGCCTACATTAAGATAATGATGCCCATGCGGTCTTCAAATCCTAAATTCGTCTCTACATAAGTATTATAACTCATATTTGACTTATATACTTGTATTTTTGCTACTGCTCACATCACTATGACCAATCGGCCACGATATTATTCTCAATCCTCATTGAAAATTTTGCTAATGTTTACGTTCAAATAATAGTGGCCTCGGGATCTTCAAATCCCGAATTCGCCTTTGTCCTTTAGTCAACACAAGGATGTATTTCCAAAGTCACCCTTATGTATTCTTTAGTTACAGTTCCTCACCCCATGACTACCTTTGTCTCAACAAATCCTATGAAAAAATACACATTGCAAGACACATCCAATTTAATGAAGCTATGTTTCCTTTCTCAACAACAATCTATATGAGTTGTTATCTATCACAACAACATGTATCAGATAACTCTAAAACTCGTAACATTTAATTTGTAGATGGAAAATAAAATATACTAACCTGTTTTCGAGCCCTGGATCGTTGAGCAGATGCTCTGTTCCTAATCATTCGACGTTGTCTCTTATCCATCAGTGTTTCTTCTTCAACTGTAGCTGTCCTTCTTCTCCTATTACCTCCTCCTGCTGCTTCACTACCATCACTGTTGGGATTTTCAGCATTTCCTCTAGCAGGAGCAATTTCATCATTTTCATTGAGATCATCAGCAGCTTGTTCAAAGATTTGATCAGCACCATAACTGAAATCAAGTCCTGCTTCCATGAAAAAACAAAAGATGCATTATTGTTTTCTTCATTTTGTTCGAGCTGTGAAATCAATCTCTTGCAGAAATACAGGGTAAGACTACATATAATAGACATTTGTGGTCCCTTTTTCTTTTGGTAAATAGTCCAATTTAAACTATGTGCACAAAATGTAAAACTTGATGTATTAGATTGTCCCATGTCAAAATGATTCATAAGTCATAACCGTAGATATGATACTTGGCTCTAACTCATCTCCAAAAGTTAACGCATGAGGGGATGATTGTCCAAATTCATATAAGGAGATCACAAGCCCATTCCCCAATTAATGTAGGACTTTTACCCATTCTAACACCCCCTTCACGCCTAGGCCCAACTGGAGCGGGGATCGAGAGCCCAAACGGGATGTACCAGGCTCTGATACCATGTAAAAATTTGACACATGCATCTAACTCAACTCCAAAAGTCAGTTCATAAGGAAAGAACTGTCCAAATCCATATAAGGAAGAGGAAAAACTCAACATTCTTTTATTATATAAGCATAATTTAATAAACTATACATTGTGTTTATTTATTTTTTAATGAGTATGAAAATAACTAAAACGACAATTAAAATGAAACGGAGAGAGCATAATTGTGAATTCAAACATTAGTTTTTCATTTCAGAAATAATTAAAAATTACATATATAAAAAGTATAGTATTATAAACATGATGTTACCTTCATCTAGAGTTGAATTGGACCCAACTTCATTTCCTTCAGGTTGATAAAAATGGCTGAATAGCTCATTCAAAGAGGCATTGTCAGGAAGATTAGCTGAAGATCCTTCTTGCACTTGTGGTGGTTCGACCTTATAACAACCAACACTTTCGTCCTCAGAAACATCCATACCTTAGTAACAAGTAAAATGTTGTCGTGTAAGAGTGAATGTTGGATCGCGAAAGTTCAATACATTCACAAGATGAATGTTTCAGAAATTAAATGTTATGTTGATCGATGTATGGTCATACAAGATTAGAAATGATCATATGTGCGAGAAGGTTCAAGTAGCATAAATAATTGAGGATAAAATGCAAGAAGGTTGTTTGAGATAATTTAGAATGCATATGATAAGTGAATGTAAAGAAGACAAGGTAGACCTAATATTACAAATTATGTTGTCTAGAAGGCCCTACCTAGAATTTCTACGAATCCATGTGCAAGCAGACTTAGCAAAATATAGGGCACAATGAAATAAAGTGATCTAGATATGCGATACGTACTAGTTGAGAATATGTTTAGCCATTAGAATTTCTATTGTAGATCCTATGTATTGAGCTGAGTTGAAATTAGTTTTGATGATTGACAAATAATTATAGAAGAACCAGGTCCTTAACATGCCTTAATAAAGAACCTATAGAACCTATAGTGTTTATGATTGATGCTATTATTTCTCATGATATTTGGACAAATACAAACTTATTCTTTGAGAACACACTCTTTGTGAGATTTAAACTACTTAAAAGAGAGAACTTTTTCTAGAGGAAGTTATTTATTGGTTCTTAAGTTGATTAAGTTTGAGTCTTTGTTATTGATGTCTAACTATTTTTATTTCATAGAATCTTTGTAATAGAGGATTCTCTCATGGAATTTGACCTGTTTTAAAATTCTCTCATTCCTGCTCTTCAAAAATAGTGGGATCAAATGTGTTTTTCTTTTATAACCTTTTTTTTGTTTTCCATCTAGTGTCTTGTCTCCATATTGGAGCCTAACTAAGCCGGATTCATGCCTCGTAAGTCCCCATTTGGAGGAAGCACTCCCTACCAAAAAAAATTCATATTCAGGGCTGAATTCGAGACCTCTAGTTAAGAGGAGTAGTCAAATCCACTACACCACACTCTTTGCTGGTCTTCCATAGATAACCTAATCTATCTTTATAGTTGACTTCTATTTTTTTCTTGAAATGTTTTTCAGGACAGAGGAACCAGGTTCCTTTGTTCTTTGATAAGACCTTTTTCTTTTTCAAGAAGTAAGAATTATCTTCTCCTTGTCATCACTCAAATGTACAAATTCCTCATCAAGCTCATCCCTTAGCTCACACTCATCAGTGTTTCTTGCTTTTCCTTTCCTTTTGGTCCTCACAAGAGCAAGGACAAGTACTGTCTTAACCTCATAGTCTTATTTCACTTCCCTTTAGCTCCATTCTTGATTATCAAGGCTACCTTATCATTTAAGGTCATCCCTCCATTCTCAGAACTATCAAACATTTTTCTTAAAAGCTTAGCCTAAGTAGTAGCCAAAGTACTAGGTTCCTTAGTGTTGTGTATTAATTGTCCCGAGTTTCTTATCATAATTGAGTTTTTTTTCCTAAAAGAAAAACATAAAGTCTCCATATTTAACTAGTCTTTTTCTTGTAGGAAAAGATTTATGACAATAACTAGAGGTTCATTCTTTATAACTTAGTAGAATTCACAATCTCCTAGGGGATTTAAGAGTTTTGCGCAGGGGGAGAATTTGTGGGACACAAGTGATACTTGTGTGAACCTCTTTGTATTCTGAGTGAATTGGGTGAAGTTATGTTTCTCTATATTTTATACTCTCATATTTATATAGTGGATTGATCATCTCCTTTGTGGATGTAAGTTGATTGACCGCAGGGGCGGACCCACCCTTACCCCTTCATCAAAAAAATACATAGTATATAGAGATCAAATTTTGATTTAATAAATATATATACAAGTATTGACTTTTGACACAAGTTAAATGTTTTGTCTAGTAGCTAAGGTATTGTGGAAGTTGATTGAAGTTGTGTTCTAGTCCTACTAGCTCATAGTTATATTTTTTTATTACAACCATTGACACCCCTTAATGACAATCCTGAGGTTGTGTATTCTAGTCCTACTAGCCTCATAATTATATTTTTTTTATTACAACCATTGACACCCCTTAATGACAATCCTGGGTCCGCCATTGGTTGACCGGACCACGTTAAATTTTTGTGTCTTTTGATATATTTCTTGTTTGTCTTCTTATTCATGTTCTTTCGAGGTTTGTTTTGCTAGCTTACGCATAAAACCTAATTATTTCGATCATAACACCTAGTTCTACTCAATTCAACTATATACTCACCTTTTGTTTTAGTATTTTCACTTAAATAACTAGGTCCGTTTGTGATATCCCCATCTTCTTCAAATGAGGTCCAATCAATTCTTTATTCTTCCTCTAGAGACTTGTTCTTTGCTCATAGATGCAATGATTTCATCAATTTATCTCTTTCAGCTCTTTGCTCTACTTCCTAATCTCTTCCTACTTTTTCTCTTTGGTTACACATGTCAATTTCTTCACCATTCATAGGTTGTTGCCCCTAAGTATCATCCTATCCTTAGCTAGTTGAAGAACTTGATTCTAAATACGGTTCAAAGCTTTTAGGGTTTTCAACCCATCCCAATAAGTTCTCAATCCCCAAAATTTGACTTCAGATTTAGCTCAACAAATAGCTAAAACAAGAAGTTTATATGCAAATTAGGGTTCGAGAGTCATGAGTTCCCCAATCATGTCTATAAGTCGGACAAGGTGTTTTATAAATTGAAGCAAGAACCAAAAGCTTAGTATGAGAGGTTGTCAAAAAAAATTCACAAGAGGTAAAATCGACAACACAATATTCCTAACAAGGGAAGGTTAAGTTTATTGAACATTCAAGTATATGTTGATGATATTATCATTGGTGCTACAAATGAAAAATTATGCAATGAATTTGGAAAGTTAATGGGAATGCATTTTGCAATGAACATGATGGTAGA
Source organism: Solanum gracilifrons (assembly GCA_029582605.1). Taxonomy (NCBI): domain Eukaryota; kingdom Viridiplantae; phylum Streptophyta; class Magnoliopsida; order Solanales; family Solanaceae; genus Solanum; species Solanum gracilifrons. The sequence goes on from JAJOOH010072555.1 coordinate 17,716, forward strand.
ACTAAATTTCTTTCTAGGTTAAAAGTGAAAAATAAATAAAGGATGACACTATATTCATCAACAAAAGTACATCAAAGGAATTGCTCAAGAGATTTGAGACGAATTAATACAAAGATAACTCATATGACTATTGTCACTCGATTGGACCAAAATTTGAGCAGGCATCACTTTGAAAGTACTCCTTCTGGTCTATTTTAATGATCGTGCTTATTAAAAATAATTAGATCACAATTATAGAAAATTAAGATATACTTAATTCCTTACTATTAACTATTCTTGAAAGTAATAAACATTGATCACAAAACATAGAAAGCTTAAGTATGTTGAGTACATATAGGTAGAGAAACATTCATTAAAGGGATTAATATGATGAATGGTTAAAATGCATAAGATAATAATAGTCAAAAGTCCTTTCAATTAGTAATTTTTAAGAAACATGTAAAAGATAAATTTTATAATTAGAGTGAACCAAAGGAAATTATAGAGATAAATTCATCCAAATTCAATTCAATACATACATAATACCACCATACCAACCAATTTTATGAAAAGGGGTAAACTAGTGTGGGTGATAAATTTGTAATCATAAAATTCAAAATTGGAGAAGAGAAAACAACAAAGAGAAGAGGAAAGTATATTGTATATACAAAATCAAAATTCATTCATGGGTGCAATTGGGTATTAAAACGTCCTTCGCCAAAAAAGTATATTGTATATAGAAGGACAATTTTTTTTTTGTATATATAATAAATGATGATTTTTTTTTACTTTAGGTGATAAATTTAATATCACGAAATCCAAAATTGAAGAAGCGGAAAATAACAAAGAGAAGAGGAAAGTGGCCATGTCAGGATAGGGGTAAGGTTGACCTATTGAAATTCACTAGATACTTATCAAGTAATAGTAAATAAAGTCCATTGATAGTTTTGTTGATCAAAATTTTCTAGACACCTAGTGAAATAGTTGAGATGTTCATAAATTGGTCCAAAACATGAATACCGCTATAAAAATAAAAATATAAAATAAAAATTAAATTGTACATCCACAATTGTTAAGTCATCTTACTAATTTTTATAGCTATTATAAGAGTCGATCCAATTTTGACTTAAATTATGTGTACCCAACATCTTCACTCAATTAGTTTATCTAAGATTTTTTTTAAATAGCTTGATGTTAAGACGATGAAAAGCCTATCATCTCTCATTCTTGGCGAGAAAGGAAACATCATTAACATAAAAGAGAATTCTTGACAAGTGAAATCATCATTTGATTAAACGTTTAATTCCTTTACAAGACATTCTATAAATTTGAAACGATTAAAAGAAATATGATCTTTATACAAGAAAAATCCACGTAAATCGAAAATAGACTATTACTTGAAACAGAGACAATGACCATTAAGAAAATAAAGGAAAAAAGGACTTGCACATATGGAAAAGATGGGAAGAGGTCACATACCTTAAGATGGAACTCCAATAGCTTCCTTTGTGGGAGAGTGTCAGTTTTCTCTTTTTGCACCGGAAGCAAAAGATCTGAAAAGAGTAAAGTATAAAAGAGAAGAAAATGGAGAAGAAGAGTTAATGAGGATTGCTTGGCGACATGTTCATGACACTTGCCAACAATTTTCACTCAAAGTAAGAGCGTTACAAGTCCTACTTTGTACGCTTTTGAAGTTTGTTAGGCTTGGAAAACTCCGCCTCTAATTAGCTCTGAATTAGTTATTTGACTAAATTAATATTTCATTTTTCTTAAGTTGATATGCTACTTATTATCCCAAATTATGTAGTGTAACGATTCATTCAGTCGTTACGGGTTGTTAGGGCCATGGTAGCCCATTATACCACATAGTGAACTGAGTTAATAAGAACTCAATATAGGGAAGCTTTAAAAATGATATCTCTTGATTTATTTTGATGATTTCCGTTGTTATGTTGTGTTGTATTTTATAAGGAGGTGACTGTAACACCTCAGAACTTGGTAAGTTGAGTTGAAAAGAAAACTTTGAAATTTAGCTACTAATGCAATTCCTATGAGCCTGCCTACGTCCCGTAAAAGGTCCTACAGTTTGTAGGAGGCAATTGTAGATTGGGTCCTGGAAAATGGAAATTGTCCATTTTCCAATTCCCAGAAGAATTTCTATGGATCACCAAGACGGTCTGTAGAAGGTTATATGACCTATAGGAAAGGTTCCAGACTTGGTAAATTTTTTGAGTAACCTAGGGTTCTATGGTTGGGGCCTATAAACCGTAGGAAGTGCTCGTGGAAAGTGAGTGAAATTTTAGTCTCTAGGACATGGTTCTACGAACGACTAAGACAGTCCGTAGAAGTTTGTACGGACCTTAGGTCGGTCCATAGAGGCTGTTTGGGAGTTTTTATTCAGGGTTATTTGAGTCTTTTCCTACCCTTTTAACAACTAACTACATCATTTCTAGAACATTCTAAGGTCCTATAACTGATTTTACCCTTCAAATCCCACATTCCCTCTCATTCACTCAAAATCCCCTGAGGCTCCTAAGTCATCCTCTCCAAATTCTCTCCAAGGATCTTCAAGGAAAGCTAGGGTTCTTCAAATCTCCTCCAGTTCCAAAGCTCGGATTCATCAAAGTATGTGGAAAGTTCATCAATGGATTCCCTTTCATCCATTGAGTTCCAAAGATTTCTCAAATTGTCTTTTAAGATTTCACCCAAATTCTAGGGTTTTGCACGTTTTCTCATGAGTTCAATTATTTATGACTAAATTCATCATATTTGATCCTATTGTGCATGATTTGATCTAAATTACATGTTTTCAATGTATTTCATATGAACTCATGCCATATGCCTATTTTATGACTGTGAACTATGTTTTAAGATTACATATGTATCATGAAATTGAGGAATTTATGAATCAAGGATGTTTTTAGATAAAGTATCATTATGTTTTATGAAAAAGGTTGCTTCAAATTGAAGTATTCTCATAATGAAAGATGATCATGATTTAAATGCTTTGAGATAAGTGTCTTTATGAATATGCTATGAAATCATGATTTTGAAAGGGTCTATTCTATGATATGAAGTTTATGGTTGGATTGGTATTACTAGATTCTTACCTTTCCAAATATTATAATTATGATATGATTATGCTTATTTTGTTGGAAGTTTACTCAATACTGAGAGAACTTTGGGATGAAGGCTCTCCAGTTAGTAGAGGTCGGGTCTGTAGAAGCAATCCTTTTGTCCCATAACTACGTATCCCCGTACGACATGGTCCCGATTGGACATAGCTAGTGGATCCACTTAGGTATGAAGGTCCTTACCTTGTCAAATAGAACAATCTCTTTTTGGTATGAGAGTAAAACATCATATTCCATGTTATAGCTCATATGGTGTATGTCAGTTAATGGATTGTGATTTTCTTAAAAAGTTATGACTTCCGCAAAGATTATGATTTAATCTTGTGTTATGTTTTTTCAAATGTTGCATTGACATTGTCTCATGATTTATGATTTTAGCTTATCAAGACTTGATATGTTTTATTTGGTCATGCATCATTATGTTTTCAAGACTTATCATATTTCACGTTTATGTTTATGCATGTTCTCCATATTCAGTACATTCAAGTACTGATATATTTATAGGGCCTGACGTTCCTTCATCTGGTCGTGGCTAGATCGTATTGATTCAGCATTACTAGCAGATTAGTGAGTTCTCATGATTCAAGGACATTGCAACTATTTATATTTTATTGCTTTCATGTCATTTCAATTTCAGACTTCTTTTATGAGCTAGAGGTTTGTTCTAGTCACACCTATGATATAGAGGCTTGGTGCCAGACTCAGTATGTTTTCTCTTATGAGATTGTTGTACTCTAATTTTGGTATCGTATGTCATTGAAGTATTGAGACTTATATCCAGCTTTACCTCTTTATTTCTTTATCTTGTCTATCTTAGTGTCATGCTTATGTCAAGTGGCTTGTTTAGAATCTCTTGGGATCCTATTAGCCAGGTCACGTCAGGGATAGTTTGGGTCATGACAGTAACTTAGTGATTTAGACCTCTATAGGAGACTCAAAGACTGAGTAGAGAGTTCGAAACAAGTATTTTTGGTGCTTGTCACATTCGTTTTATGTCGTTATGTATTGTAATGAAAAAATATGTTGTGGAATGGGGTTCCCATTAGCTCCCCCCAAGCTACTTTTTAGAGGGGCCTTTGTTGCATTGGTTGGGTATTTCTCTACAATGAGACCATCGTAGCAAGTTTAAGCTCGCCATAGCGAGAGTAGATTCAAGTGTCAAGGATCACCACAATGAGTCCTCTGTAGCAAAGGTAATTATCGTTGTAGCAGACGACACGAGATAGAATGTATGTTTTAAGTTAATTTTATCCAAGTCCTTCCTCATAACTTAAAATATTCGAACCAGATTTCAAAGTCTAAGGCTATTTTCATAATTGAGGTAAGTCTTCTCTGTCAACCATTTCATCTAGTAATTCGATATCATCCTGAAATTGAAGGGATGTTCTTAATGGAGAGATTATGGATTAGAACCCTAGAACTCATGAATGTTGTGAGGAAGCATATGGGTTGATGTGATTAGAGGTTATATTGTTTTAAGTTGTTAATTTATACTTCTTAGCGTGAAATTAATAATCTAGTTATTGTTCATGATGTTGTGGGACCTAGAATCCCATAAAATGATTCCTTAGGCATAAAAACTTCTCTTAGAGGGTGAATGAAGTAGAAACTCCATTTGTTAGGCTATTGTTATGATGAAAAAACTATTGTATGATGATATAACCCTCCGATAATGAATTATATCTTGATAGAGGGTAGAATTAAGTGAGTTTTGAATGTTCAAGGTTATTGTTTGAAGAAAAGATGATGAAATATTGTTCTATTTATTAGTTTTAGATTTTGAGCATTCTAAGACTTTGAGGAAAGAAAGGCTCACATGAAGTATCTTGCTTGTCCAAGTGTTTGGTTGAGGTAGGTTATATTTTATCTAGGGTTATACTTTGATTAGTCTCGTGTGTGTTATGAATCTATAGAGCATATTGATTGGTCTTTAGACGTAGTTTGTGATTAATTTCAGTTGGGTTGATAATGCTTATATAAATAATATGTAAATTATTGAAACTCGTCTTTAAATTACTTGTCTTTGTAATATGTAGTTGTGATATTCATTATACTTGTTGTGTTGTCCTGAGAGATAAGGAACAAAGTGCATGCCGAGATAATAATACAGCATGCATGGTTCTGATAATGAGTAGCTCGAGTCTAATGTAAGCTAATAGATAAGCAATGATATGATGGATCGAGTACCACACAAATATGGTATAGATTGATGATGAGTGGCTTGTGTTCGATGTGAGCCTACAGACGAGTAGTTATTTAGGTGATGGATTGGGTACCATGCTAGTACGGTACATAGACACCTAAGGTCTCCTGCATGCCATAATTACTAATAAGACAAAATTAAATTCACTTTAGCAGAGGTGTACATATGAGTGATTAAATGAGTGACAGATGAGACTAATATGATACAGAGGCTATACAACTGTGAAATCATTATGGATATGTTTGTCAGGATTACATGTGACTATTTGTATTGCACATAGTTTTATGATGTCATTTTATATATTGTGGTGACTTATGCTTCTAGTAATTGATGACATAGATATGTCTGGAATGAGTCTATTTATTTGGCTTATAATAATATTTTGACTTGTTGAGTTTATTGACTATGTGAAATTGTACATGTCTGCCTATTTCATGACTTGTCTTTTTATATACTTGTTATTAATCTTAGTCGGCCTATAATGCCTATCAATACATAGTATTTGTAGTTGTGCTACCCCTGCACTTTTCTTTTGAGTGGAGACTATAATCAAGAATTGTCCATCTGACCTCAGCTTTAGCGTAATTATAGTACTTCAGATCTGAGGGTGAGCTACTCCATTTAGGCTGCCATAGATCTTTTATTCACTGATATATACTCCATTCAAACATTGTTCATTTATCTATCTAGTTTTATGACTATCAGGGGCGGCTCGATAGTGTTAAAAAAAAGACATGTGCCTTAGGCCCCGAAATTTAAGGGGCCTCATTTTTAATAATAATAGGTTATAAGTTATTATTATTTTTAACAAATATTGAATACTATTTGTAGAAAAAGTAAATTTTCATGAAAAATGAAGGAATTATTAGAAGAAATTTGACATATTTGGAGTACTATATCTCATGATAAATAATTTAAAATAAGAATGGTTATATTATCAATTGAAAACTAGAACAAATCAATTATATAAAAGTTATTAACAATTTAAGTTTAAGGCCCCGTTTGATTTTTGCTTTAGGCCACTAATATGCTTGAGCCACCCCTGATGACTATGCTTAGATATTTTAGTTATTATGATTGAACCTCTCATTTCTTGCTTAAAAGCTTTTAATTAATGATTAATGACTTAGTTACAACATGTTTTAGTTGGTCAGATATGATTATCATCGAGGGATTAGTGTAGATGTATTGCACAAGGGGTTTGAATTGTGACAAGATTGATATTAGAGTCTTAGATTCGTCAATCTCATTGTATAAAGACATGTCTAGTAGAGTTGAATGGTACAAAAATGTTTGTACCGCTCTTCGAGAGGCTACAAGGCAATAGGAAAACTCATTTTCTTTTTCTTTCTACACGTTGTTACTTGATTACAATTGGTATCTAGTTATCCAAATTAGCTTATGGCTCTCATTCTTTTCTCTCTCAAATTGTGAGGACACGTTCAGGAGAAGCCAGAGTTGAGGCACCCCAAGTAAGCCATTTGGTCGTAACTCACAATAAAGGATGAGCTAGAGATGAAGTTTAGGATAAGAATAGAGCAGCGACTCCAACCAGGGCCATGCCCCAACTTCTGATCAAGTGTGAGACAGATCCAAGTCCCTATCACCTTAAGAGACTCATAATATAGAAGCAAATGAGTTAGAGACATCACTTCAGAAGACGGTTACACCGTGCTGGGGCGGCGCCCACAGTTCCTATAGGGCAGTATCATGGAGTCCAAAAAGTTGTGGTGGCTCCGTAAATGGATGAAATTTCTGAGATATGGGTGTTTCTAAGGCTAGTGAGTGAACCAATGATGAATGGGAATGAGAATGATCTATTATAGAAGTTCACCAATCATTCTTCTGTGTTAATGAGTGAGATGATACTTATGAGTTCATCATTGATTTCCATGAGAGGCTCCCCAAATTATGGGTGGTATAAAGATATAGGGTGTTTTTTTTTTCCACCTTTCCAGTTGTTAGGGATTGAAAGATATGATGGATAACATTTGTGGAGTGTAGTCCAGTTGGGTCGTCTCTGTTGACCTGGACCCAGTTCTACTTCATCTTTTTAGAATATGTTCCTTGTACTATGTGATATAAGAGGCATGCTGAGTTTACCAACATCGAGTAGGGTAATTTGTTTGTTACAACCTATAAGGCCCATTTTTACTCTCTGTCCAAATATTCTTTGTAGTTACTGCCTACTAAGAAAGAAAGAAAGAATCAAGCGGTTTGTCAAAGATTAAAATGTGGGACTTCAGTTGAAGTGCTCTTCAAATGGTATCTTTCGATAATACTTTTCAGGAAGTGATAGAGTATGTGAGTAACGTAGAGGGATTTAGCAGGACTTTTATGCTAAGTCATTTGATAAAAAGGCCTAAAAGGGTGGTAGTTTTAGTGGCTTCTTCTATAAAGGCCGATTTCTAAAGAGTATTATAGATGCCCCGTTCAAACAGTGATGCAAGTTATGTTAGAAAATGAGATATTTCTTGATGTCTTTTGTTTAATTGTTATTTTCTTAAATATTATGTTAAGTATGTAAAGGAAAGGTAGTCCTTGTTTTATGGAATATGTTTTGTAAGAAAGTCAATAGTGGGTGGATATGTATGGTCCTCTACTAACTTTGAAAAGCTTATGTAGATATATGTGTGTATGCTTTCAAAACCAAAAATATATAAATGAAATTTCTGCTGCTGAACATTATTTGTTTGTCTCTAAAAGTTTCAAATCCTAGCAGTGGTATCAAGAGCCCTTCTTCTTGAGGGATCTGTGAAGGCAAGAAGGCTAAGGTTTTTTCTCCTTCTAAGGTGAGAGCTGAGCAGCAGTAACATGGCATCCAACAGCTTCTTGGGTGCAGGCCCTCCTATGTTTACAGGAGAAAATTATCACATATGGGTGATAAAGATGAAGGCTTATCTCAAAGCTCTTAGTCTATGGGAAACAATTGAAAGTGAAGATGATCCTCTTCCGCTTGGACCAAATCTAACAGTTGCACAAATGAAGATTTATGAAGATGCAAAGTCAAGGAAACCCAAGGCTCTCACATGTCTTCATTCAGCACTTTCAGATGTGATTTTCACAAGAATAATAGCTTGTGAAACACCTAAAGAAGTATGGGAGAAGCTAAAAGAGGAGTTCGATGGAAGTGATAGAGTGAAGACTGTCAAACTCTTAACTCTCAAAAGAGAATTTGAGATGTTAAGGATGAAAGAAGGAGATACTGTGAAAGAGTATTCTGCCAAACTTATGGAGATTGTAAACAAAGTAAGGCTGTTTGGTGAAACCTTTCCAGATTCAAGGGTGGTGGAGAAGATGATGATAAGCTTACCAGCAAGGTTTGAGTCCAAGATTTCAGCAATAGAAAAATCTTGTGATTTGAAGATTTTATCTGTGGCAGAACTGATCAGCAAGTTGCAAGCCCAAGAACAAAGATCAAGTATAAGAGATGAAGAAGTAGCAGAAGCGACATTTCAAGCACAACATAAAGGCAAGCAGCCTATGAAGGACAATAGAAGGATGGAAGGAGATAAATTAGAAAAGGAAAAACCAAGGAAGGAATCTTCAAAGAGAGGGAAGTTTCCACCTTGCAGCCACTGTAAAAGAACCAATCATCAAGAAAAGGATTGTTGGTTCAAAGGAAAGCCACCGATTCAGTGTAGATTCTGTAGAAAGATGGGTCATATTGAGAAAAATTGCAGGGCCAGGCAGAATCAACCACAACAAAAACATGTGCAGCAGGCAAATTTTTGTTGAAAAGTCCGAAAATGAAGAAGAAATCTTGTTTATGGCTTCTCATGAAGAAAACACAGCTAACAAATCCTCATGGTTCATAGATAGTGGATGTACGAGTCATATGTCACACAATGAGCTCTTGTTTCACACACTTGACAAGTCATTCAAAGCTAAAGTTAGGATGGGAAATGGTGAAATGGTTGATGCACATGGAAAGGGTTCAGTTTCCTTTCAGACTACACAAGGTACAAAGTTTATACACGATGTGTTGTATGTTCCTTCTTTAGCATGTAATTTGTTAAGTGTGGCTCAAATGATGTCTAAAGGCTATTCCTTATTTTTTAAGGACAAACATTGTTTGATTTTTGACTCCGAAGATAGTTTGATTGTTAAAGTAAGAATGGTGGATAAAACTTTTCCTTTAGATGAGAGGTTTGATAGTGCAAATTTTGCAAGTAAGGATGAGTCATGGTTGTGGCACAAAAGATATGGTCATTTTAACTATGCTACTTTAAAGTCTATGTATGAAAAGGGCTTGACTAAGGATTTACTTGAGATTTCACTGTCTAAAGAAGTTTGTGAGTCATGTCAGATGGGTAAGGTACACATGAAATCATTTCCTAAAAGTGCTACCTGGAGGGCAACTGAAAAACTTGAACTAGTTCACACTAATGTGTGTGGACCTATGCAGGCATCATCTTTGGGACACAATAAATATTTTGTGCTCTTTATTGATGACTTAACAAGGATGACTTGGGTGTATTTTCTG
>JAJOOH010072560.1:0-36002 GCA_029582605.1 Solanum gracilifrons
CCGCTCTTTTTTCATATTGTCCTCCATTTCTTCACCCCATTGCTTTAGTAGCATTAAAGAGTTTATTTAATAGGTGATTAGAATTATGCATGTCTTCAATTTGGTATTTGACGTTAATAGTAAATTAGTTTGAAGACAATAAAAAATACACAAATCTTATCTTGTCTTGTAATATAGAACTATTTTTAAAAGTAACGCGATTTAAAGAAAAACGAGTGTAAACAAATTTCAATATAAGAATAATATTTTTAATAGATATTCAATTCAACACGTTAAATAAATGTGGATATAAAATAGAAAATAAAAATATTGATCAACTAGTAATATGACTTTTTATTCCCTTGCACTTTTCCACTTTCAATATAATATTTTAATTTATTTAATTGAAATTGACATGGACCCCACAATTATCTTGCAATTTCTACTCAAACTTTACATTCTCTCTTCTTTTGGTTTCATTTTTCAGCCTTTACTAATAGTTTGGGCCCCACGATCCACATGTCAAAAAATGGGTGGAGCCTCTTCCAACTTTGATTGGTTGGGCCTCACCCATAGTAAAATTTTTCCAAATATCAAAGATACTATTCTACAAAATTCTAGAAAGTTCTACTAAATACCTAAGATATTTTTTGTACCTCCAAAAAATCAATTATAATTTTCACACCTTCTGCCAAATTTTGTAAAGCATTGACCTGACGTTTACCTCGACTTTGACTAGTGACTCTTTGTTTTAATCCCTAAAATGAACACTTGTTACATATTCTAAAATTTGTAAGTTAATTGGATTTCACATTAGACTATTACATCGAATAATAAAGTAGTACAAGTTCATAGCTTTGGACCCTTAACAACTCTTTCAAGTGTCACCACACAGTGGAGTGCCCTAACTACCATCCAATCACCCAGAGAAACTGAAAAAAGAAAAATAGTGATTATAGATTCTTAAGGAAGTTAATACACTTGAAATCTTGATAGCTCAATTAATGAAGTGATTTTCTTTCCTAATTCACAACTGATTGTGACCTATCCACAACACCACAAGACAAATACGTACTTCTGGACTATCTTTGCTATTATTGTTTGGGTATAACACATTCATTAAAAAAAATATTCTAGTACTTTCCATGATTACTTTTTTTTAATCTCAAACTATTCTTTGTGAAATATATAAAAGGAATTAAGAATTAATGAAGAGTAAATATATATTAAAAAAAAATTCTATTGAACTTTGAATAATCACTTATTTTGAAAATCTTAACAATTCACTTAATATGAACTAGTGAATGACAGAAGAAGTTATTCAGTATCTATGCTAGTGGTTGGTTACATATATCTGATTAAATTGTCGAAGCCCGGGTAAGCTGATCACAGCTAGTAGTGGGTCACTTGGATATTGATAAGTGGAAGACCCAAAACCAAGAAAGTATTTCCCCAATCCCCACCCCAGCCACCTTGGAGAAATTCCTTTGCAACATTGTGTTTGAATAGTATTTTGCAGGTATGACTCTAGATTAGCATCACTGTGATGACTTCATTATTTATTAACAAAATTTAACTTGTAACCTAACTTAACTTCAAAAGCTAATTTATGAGGTGAGTCTAGACCGATATCCTGTAAGGAGACAAACATCCTTTCTCTCAACCAATGTAAGATATTCTAACACCCCTCATGTTCAAGATTGAACATTTATAGTGCAGACGCTAAAATCTTGCCTCTGCTGCGGTTGATATGCTGGAATAGTAAGAATTTTATATTAAGCTGTTTACTTATAAGAGGAGTCTATTTTTAGTCTAATATCTAAATATTTAACAAGGCTATGATAATAGGGACCATGCTGATAATTGTTCTTATTTCCTTTGTTCTAGTTGAGGATATGACGGCAGTGCTATTTACACGACAGTCGCTTCACTAACAACTAGAACGATAGAAGAATGACTTCAACAAAAATCCATATTCCATTTCATCATAATTAACTAAAGTAGTATGACTGACTTTCTGAAAACTAAAATAAAAGAGCCAACTCATGATGTGAAATTTTTCAAAATCATATATAAGAAACATTCTTACAGCACAGAAATATTGAAATTGATTCATTTTTCTTAACCTTGATTAGCACATCCTGAGTGATACAAACATATAAGCAAATCCTGGGGACCTCAGATGACTGAGGGGCAAAAGTGGAAAAAAAGTAGAGTATTAGGACTGGGTGCAAGGAGACATGTGAAGTTTATTTAGCTAAGTATTTGGAAAAAGAAACTCTGTTTTGATGGAACCATAGTAGTGCTGAATCAAACAGAGTAAAGTTTTGATGAAAGCCTTGGTTCAATCACAGCAGAAAGTGGGAACTTTTTGGGTGTTGAGAGCCCAAAAATTTCCTCCATGTTGAGTTCCTCAGGAGTCATATTACCAGGCAATGACCATTTAAACCCATGAAGAAGATTAGCTAAGCTAGCTTGAATCACCTTAAGACCCAAGCTGTATCCAGGGCACATCCTTCTCCCAGCTCCAAATGGCAAAAGCTCAAAATCATGTCCTTTGACATCAATGGACTTCTCGAGGAACCTCTCGGGCTTGAAAGCCTCAGGCTCGTCCCACAATGTTGGATCCCTTCCGATAGTCCACACGCTCACGAGGACCCTGGTTCCTTTTTGAACATCGTAGCCATCTACCTTGCAGTCTTCCCGACACTCACGTGGCACCAACATTGGTGCCACTGGGTGCAGACGCATAGTCTCTTTCGCAATTGCCTCTATGTAAGGAAGATTCGGGATGTCTTTTTCTTGTACCCATCTGTTTTGGCCTATTACTCGATCTAATTCCTCCGTAGCTTTTTTGAAAATCTTTGGCTTCTTCAACAACTCTGAAATTGCCCATTCTACGGTCACTGCTGAACTCTCAGTTCCACCAGCCAACAAGTCCTGATTGTACAATACACATTTTACTCGTGTCATCAACCATAAGAAACAAATACAAATAACCTAATCTATTGCTACATAGTTAATAGCTTACAATTTTTCTTATAATGTGGTGCTAAATAGAATTAGAGTCGTATTTTGTTATTTAGCTACAAAATTTATTAATATTCTTTTAGTAGTCACTTTCTATTTCAACAATAGCTACAAATGGACCACCTTAAATTGTGCGCTTTACTTCGACAGAAAGTGGGTGTGATATCATTTCTATAACACTATCATTGGTACAGTTCAATTATTACGAGTATATTCATTTTCTTGTTGAAAAGTGATAACCAAATTTTGGGTCCATCAAAAATTTCCACAATATCTTGTCTCCATCCATATCAATAGAGTGAAAGAATTCACCGCAGTAGGGATTCATTCAGTGCAAGGTTAATGAGAAAATTACCCATAGCTATGTACCCTTTTATCTTATATAAACGTTACTCCAATTATATTTTTGAGTTTTATGTAAAAATAAAGTGAATACCTGAGTGAATGCTTTGACTCCATGTCTCTCCAGCTTAACATCCAGAGTTGGATCATCAGCAAGCTGCAATAGAACATCCACCATGTCCTTAGCAACGTAGTTTTCCACTGCGTTCCTTCTCACGTTATGCTCATCAAGTACATGCTCGAGAAATTTGTCGAATTTCTTGCTTACAACTTTCATCCTCTTAACATAACCTTGCAAGTCCATGAAATCAAGCCATGGAATTGAATCTCCAATATTAAGGACTCCATTAAGTAAGAACAATTCATCCAACATCTTTTTAAATTCATCAGGAGTCACAATCGAGTTTTCGGATTCGTCCAAATAACTTTTCCCCAATACCATTCTGCTAATAACATTTAAACTCAGAGTCGTCAAATAATCTTTCAGCAGAATCGGTTTCCCCGATAATTTGTTCAAATTATGAAGAATAGAATGAAGTTCGTCAGCCCGAATATACTCGTATGAATCGAGCCGTTTTGCACTGAACAATTCCATCAGGCACATTCTACGTGCCTGACGCCAATAGGATCCGTACGGGGACCATGTAATATCTGAATAGTTATAAGTAGTGTACTTTCCGGCAGCGGTTTTAGGCCTGCCGACAAAGTTGATATCCATGGTTTTGAGGAAAATTTTGGCCATTTCTACAGAGGAGCCAACTACGACGGGAAAAGACCCGAATTGTAGTTGCATAATGGGTCCGTACTTGACGGAGAGATCGTGGATGGATCGGTGAGGAAGGCTGCCAATAAGGTTTAAATTTCCGATGATCGGCCATGGTTTTGGGCCTGGAGGTAAGTTGAGTTTCCTCTGGCGAAGATATTTGGAGAGAAGCAAAAGAAACAGAGTAGAAAGAAATACTGCAGCATATGCAGTCCAGGTAGTACCTTCCATTGTGTTGATTGTACTTTTGGTAGTTGATTTTGGTTGGAAGAAGGGTGATAGTGATTGTAATGGTTAATTGTTTTGATTGTGGAGTTTATGGCTTAACGAAAGCTGTATTTATAGCAATTGAGAGATGGTCGTTACTACGTGAATAATTTAACGAGTCAATATAAATTTAGTAGTCATTTTATATACTTTACTATCTGTGATCGGTTACTTATAAGGAAAAATTACCGAAATTTCACATTTTAGTTTATTTATTACTATCATCTCCTATAAGTCTTATAAATCTCTAAAATCCTTTATTTTCGCGCATCAGATTAGTGTATCTCGCGCATTAGATTAGTTTATCATGTATAAAATGTAATGTATCTTACTTAACGCTTAATGTATCTCACACATTAGATGAATGTATTAGCACTTACATTATTGTATCTGTTTGAGAGATTTCTGTAATTACAAATTTTTAAAAATTAAATTATAATTTTGCCTTGAAAATATGTGATTTCTATAATTTACCCTTATTATTAATGGGGAGAGTGGACTTCTGTAGTTGAAAAAATGTCTAATAATTTCCTGGAAACTATGTTTCAGTTGCCTTTGGTCTTCCAACAAACTTCTTATTTCTTCCTTACTACCTTCCAACAGGATGTGAAACAACTTGGAATAATAACATAAGCTATCCCACAAAAAAAAAAAGAGATAGGACTAAGTACTTTTTTGGGCGGAATATTTAATAGCTACTAGGGTTTGATACTTCATATTGTAATTCCTTTCCATATTCCCATTTTTTTTTTTAAAAAAAAAAAAACTAAAAAGATGTTTTGGCTTTCTTATTTTGGTATAATTTTTAATTTTTACTTTTGAATATGGTGATTTTTTATTTTTATTTTCAATTATGATGATTTTCAGATTTTGACCTCTTTTGATGAAAATTTATAGATCAAAATATTCTTATCTATATAACCTTATTTACTCGACATATATTTAGAAAACTTTTATCTCACTCTACATAAGTTTTATAGGACTTAAGTTATGTGGCATAAGTTGCATAGGATTATATAACCTAATTTGTTCAGAATAAGTTTTATAGTAATTAAGTTATACATTCATGATATAGTTTGTAGGTTCTGAAACTAAGCTTTTTGTGGAATGAGAATATGATGTACGATATCATATAATGAAAATATAACCTCATGCTCCGCAAAAATTTATTTGTTATTCAATCTATTTGTTATTTAAAATATAGAAAAATAAGAATTAAAGATCAGATATTTCAAAGAGGAAAACTAAACAACACCTGAAATAGAGAATATTTGTGTGAATGACCCCTTTTTCCAAAAATACAAAACAAAACAAAAGGTACCCCACAGTCCACTAATTTGAAATTCATTGGAATAAAGTATAGATGGATGCTGGACAAATCTGATTCAAATAAAGGCAATTTTTTTTTAATTGTGATAGTTGCTTTATGAGGCATTCTGAGTGAAATAATCACACAAATGTTATATTTTATAAATGTTTTAAGAAAATAAATTTGTGAAGTGATAACATAAATGTTATGTCATATTTAAAAAAATCATATTCCCTTTTTATTTCAATTTATGTGTCACTTTACGTGAGAGTTAAACCATTTAAGTTTGACCGGAAATTTGCGCATATAATCTTTAATTTTTTTGAAATGAAAATTATATATTTGTAAACTACATAAAAAGTAATATAAGTTACAATAATTGGCAATTCAAAATATATATAAAAAATTTACGATCAAAGAAAAATTTGTTTGAATCTCAAAATCCGAAAAGTGTCACATAAACTGAAGAGGAAGTAAATTTTAAGTCTTTTTTTTCTTTCTATTTTATCGCTTAATCAAGCATAATCACATAAAATAAATCGAAAAGAGTAATGAACCAGGAAATGAATAAGTAATGAGTTGTAAATTTCTATATTTTGACTTGGAATAGAAATGTGTAACGGAAGGTCACTAGTTTTCCAAGTTTTGTACGTGATGCACCTTCTGCTAAATTCTATGAGACTTGGAATGAAATTTAACTTGACTTTGACTAGTGACCATTCATTCTTTAAATATAATTATTGACGTGAATCTTAGTTCTAAATAATACACAAAATAGGAACGGTGATTTTAAAATTAACAATTGTTTCTGTTTCTAACAACCAGACCCTTTTTTTTTTTTTCAGAAAAAGAAAATAATAGCACTATAATCGAGTTATATATTTCTGATTCAAGTTATTGTACGCACTACACTTTATGTTTTGGGTATAGCGAGTTAATATATCAAAATGTCAGTCAATTATGAAATTTTATCTACGAAATTTATTAAATTTTATTTTTATATCAGTAAAATCACTCAATTTAAATTTTTATATCATTAAAACACTCCACTTAATTTATTATTAAAAAAACCCTAACACCATTCATTTCATCTCCTCAATCAATTTTTCAGTATATTTGAAAATTTGGAATCGAAAAATATGTCATAATTAGTAATAATTAATCTTATATATGTCAATTATAAAATTTTCGCGTAGTGAAAACTATATTATGGTCTAAAATTCAGATGGCCAAGAAAGTGGAGGAAAGAAAACTGGCAAAATTATGAAATTTGAACCGTACCTTAATGAGTATATATCAAATTCAATATTGTAACAATATCTTTTAGAGTACCAAGTGTTTTTTTCGATTGAATATTGCCCAAACAAAAGTATTGATGCTAAAAAACAGGTGCATTTATTTATGAATTCTCCTAAATTCTTTTTCACATTTTAATTTCTTACACATGAATATCAATTCTAATTTTTCAAATATATAAATATTTTCGATGACTGTGAAAATTTTATAATTTACCCCTAAAATTCTTTTGTTGAGTTTTCTTTAATTTTCTTTATTTATGAATTTTATATTTACCTAGCATAAAATATAATTTATTTTGATATATTAATTTTTTTGTGATAAATTTGATCAAATAATTTTATTGATATAAAAATCTAAATTGAATGAGTTTTTGAAATATTAACTTGGGTATAATTAAATTCCTTTGTTTTCGGCATAATATTTGTTACAGAACTTATGTCTGGGACATGTTTTTAACTAAATTTCTTCCCTGCAAATTTTGTTTTGTCTTACAATTTTTCGTTAGGGGAATTTTCAGCTAATTTTTAATCATTTAAAGCTCTAAAATATATATATATATATATATTAAAGACCAACAATTTTTTATAAGATCACCCTATTTTTGTCTGTTTTGTAACATGTTCCATTTCAGACTGTAACAACCCAATAATGAAATATAAAAATGAATCTAATAATAAAGGCCGTTTTTTTAATCTTCATTTCAGACTGTACCACTTTAATATTCATTTTTCCTTTAATAAACAAAGAAAGTTCCTAGCAATTTGAGCCTTAACCACTCTCAATATAGTGGGACTGCTCTAACAACCATCCAACTGTGAAAGAAAAAAGAAAAAGGAAAATAATAATAATGTAGTGCCTTCAAAATATTAATTAAATTAATATAACAACTTAATTTGGCAATTGATTCTGATTAAGGGCTTGTTTGGCATTGCCGTTGAAAATTGCTTATTTTCAGAAGTACTTTTTTTAAAATAGCTTTTCAGTGCTTTTGAAAGAAAAAAAACACAATTTGTGTTTGGCTAATTCATTTGAAAAGTATTTTTTATAAGCAAATTGTGTTTCACTAATCTTTTTTTTTAAAATGCTTTTGAGAGTCAAATTAAGAGGGCAAGCATTAATGTATTTTTAGTATTAAGATTATTTTATAGAGAGAAACTAGTTTAAACATCTATTACAAAAATTAATTAATTTTTTATTTTTATTAAATTAAAATATTCATATTCAAATTTTTAATCAATATTATACATTTTTTTGGAGGGTTAAAATCTTTAATTATTTTGTTTTCTTTTTTCTAATCTTGCAAAAATATTGTTGTTATTTTTTTCTAATTCTAAAAAATAATACGTAAAATAATACGTAATACATAAACGTAAAATAAAAAATAAAATTTATTATATAAAAATAAAAAATAAAATTATTAAATGATACTTATCCAAACATATGAGATATGTTAATTAATTAATAAAAGATATATTGATAAATATACATATATGAAAGTGATATTTTTGTCTTGAAAGAAAAGCCTGCTTATGTTTTTTTTTTTAGAAGCAGGAATTTTTAGTCTCTTTGCAACAACAGAAAAACAACTGCTTCCATTTAAAAATAGTTTTACAGATTTGGCAAATACCTAATTTTTTGAAAAAAATATAATTTTTTAAAATCAAAATAAGTGTTTTTGGACTTCTAACAACAATGTCAAACCAATTCTAATTCTTTAAACAACTAATGTGGGCACAACACAAGTACAACTTCTTGTTGATGGTTCAATTTCACAAGTTAGGCTACCTTACGTTCTATTCTTATATATGTGAATTTCAAACAACCAGTACACGTTAATTAATAACAAGACAATTTGGGGCCAAGCTGTCCAAACATCTAAAAGCGTAATTTAGTGGCTAAAGAAGTAGGTGTAAACTTGAAGATCACAGTCTTAATTTGGGAAAAAAGCTTTCTTCATATCGGTCTAAGCCTTGATAGATTATATTATCCAAAATTTGAGTTGATGGGAGACATACGTTATTCGGTACCTTTACTGGTGGGAGCTAATTAACATATATCTGATGGGATTATTGAGTAAGCTTCTAGGACCTCAGAATTATTAAAAGAAAATTGAAGGGGACAATAGCTCTGTAAAATCAACTGCAATTTCTAAAAAGTAAAAATTGTTTTAATGGAAAATGTAGTGGCAAAAAAAGTAGATGAAGCTGACAAACATTATTGTGGGAAGTCATGATAAGTTGTAGTAGTATTGGTTTTAGTCTAAGTGCTATAATGATGACTTCTAGATTAACGTCACTACGATCACAGATCAGTAAGACACCATTATTTATTACGTAAATTAGATCATGAAACTAACTCGACTTCAAAAGTTGACTCATGAGATGCGTATAGTCCAATATCATAAAAGGTGAATGTGAGATATTGTAACATTCCCACACGCTCTGAACCGCACATCTGGACCGTGAACACAGTTGGATGTTGCATTTACTGCACTAGTGGGAACGAAAGGTACGGTCTTAAAAAAAAAAAGGAAAAAGGCTAAAAATACCCTTAAACTATTTGAAAAGGTCTAAAAATACCTCTTCATCCACCTTTTTGGTCCATCTTTACCCTTAAAACTAACAACCACTTTTTTTTAAAAAATTATTATTATTATTTATTACGTGCCATTTTCTTATTGGATAAATTAAATCTCAACCCATTTAATTTTCCCCTACCCACCCATTGTAGTGAACATGACCCAAACCCAATTAGAAGACCCATTAAAAAATAAATTGATTGAATCTTTCTCCCCGAACCCCAAGCCTCTTTCTTCTTCCCTCTTTTCTTATTCAAAAATTTCAAGACAATACTCAATCAAATAATACAATTTCCGCTGCAATACTAACTTGAAGTTGAAGGATTCAAGGAGTATTGATTTTTGCAGTCTTCTTTCCATCGCGTAAAAAAACTACACCAAAATCTATCAAAATTGCACCTAAACTATAACAAAACAGAAGCAAACCTGCACCTATATTATACCAAAAACTAAATCAAAACTGTAAAAAAACAGAGGCCAAAAGGCAATGAAAGTGCACCATAATGAGATTAAAAACTGGACAAAAATTTGATGATAAACAGCACCAAAGCTGGTCCAAAAACGAAAATAAAAGTGATTCAAATTTACTTTATTAACGATGGAATACATTACAATGAAATTTACGAATTATTCCAACTCCTTAAACGTAAGAATATTAATCAAACTAAACACAATTTCACTATCATACCAACAATAATAGTAATTACAATTAAGAACATTACACTAACTAGACACCACCAACAAATTTTCATATCATACACTTATCTAGATTGCACTGGACATTGTATCATTTGATTGAAAGTAGTCTAGAAATATTTTGAATAAAAAAGGAGGGAAGAAGAAAGAGGCTTGGGGTTCGGGGAGAAAAATTCAATCAATTTATTTTTTAATGGGTCTTCTAATTGGGTTTGGGTCATGTTCACTACAATGGGTGGGTAGGGGAAAATTAAATGGGTTGAGATTTAATTTATCCAATAAGAAAATGACTTAAGGGTAGAGATGGATAAAAAAGGTGGATGGAGGAATATTTTTAGCCCAATAGATGAATGAGGGATATTTTTAGACCTTTTCAAATAGTTCAAGGGTATTTTTGGTCCTTTTCCGTAAAAAAAATTGAGTATGTGGTAGATGGACTTAAGCTAGTATTAGTAGCTAATTATTTAATTTAATTAATGTTCTTACAAAAATCTAGCTGTAGATACAAACATACATCTTGATATTACATATATGCAGAGAAGACTCACTAGTCCACCCTAGTTATGAACTTTATAAACATTGGTTATATATATGTACTTATAAATTACTCATATTGATACACTATTTGGAACACCTCTACATGTTACTCCAGGGCCTGAACTTGGTGCCAATAGTTCATATGGTAACACACCAGCACCACACCTATTTTTTAGTTTCGTGTCGGCATTTCTTTCATCTATCTCCTTCTCAATTCTCCCTATTTCCGCAGAAAATTTGTAGAACGCTTCAACAATCTCTGCATCTCCGGTCCAAGTAGACGGTTGATGTCTTTCCCCCAAGTATTCTTCGTCCGGGGAATGTGTCGATAATGTGTCAACCACGGCCATGAACTTTGTTGCTTGTAACAAACTTGGTAAAGCTGAGAAGAAATATTTTTGTGGATCAGCTAGGAACACTGCGTACTCAGGATCGTTCTCGTCAGGGATTAATCGACGCATGAGTGGTGGCCTGTTTGGGACGTAGCCACCGTAAGGGTACTGCCCAAAATTCAGTGCAGCGTGTTGCGCTGAAGCCAGCCAGATGAGGGTGGTGAGGATGGAAATGAGGTCCTCTGGAGTAGCTAACGTGGGCCACCATTCCTCATTGCGAAGGTCAACGTGGCCCACATTAATAGTCTCGGCATACCAAGCTTGCAGCTCCCTGTCACTGCAAACTTGGGCAGAAGATGGGTAGTAGTGGTTTACGTAATCGCGAACCCAGCTCTCGATTGCACCCCATATCATAAGCCCATCTGCAGCATAAGGATAGTCCTCAATTAGAAGTTTCAGCCCATGAGGTTGTGTTGAGTCCGGTACTGCCATCCCTCTGCATTTTGAAATAAGAGACCAAAATTTATTTAGATTTTCCACTTTTTACCCACAATAATAAAGACTACATACAAAAAAATATTATAATTTGAAGGTTAATAGGTAATTAATATGCTGGAATCCGTTAAATTACAGTGACACAGTGACGATATAATTTTTTCCAATGTCAGTGTATATAACTTAACTCCTTATTGACTATAGAAGAAATTGTACCTTCGGACAAGGTCAGCTGGAAGGCCTTCTAAATCGAAGCGCCAATTCTTGTAGGCAGCAGCACTGATCTCCATGCAGTAGCGACCAGGAGTAAAGCAAGCCTCGATGACACCATCAGCATTGATCAAGCTCTGGCGAGCCAAGCCGTTAATTTCTAGAGTGTATCTCATATGTGGATCCAAAAGCTTATAAATTGGATGCATCGCGCTTAATTGCCTATGTGCTGCCAATATAAATGGTTCCAAGCTTGCATGTGTACGCAACCTACATGACCAAAATCAGTTAATAAAATCATCCACAAAACTATAAGTATTAAATAAAGGTAAAATTCTGTTTTTTCTCCATCAACTCATTTTTCAGGTTAATTACTTACCAGTGGTTGACGAGTTGGTGAACTCCAGCATCATTAGCACAGACGTGTGCTTTAGCGATCTGCCACGTCCAGTTACCAGTGGCACAAACAGGTGGTGTGACAACACGTTTGGATCGCGAACTTGGACCAGTTTGGGGGAGGTTAAGTTCAATGGCAACGGGCTTAAGTGTGCCAACATCAGACAAGAAAAAAATGGTGCGTGTTGCATATGCTTTGCGGCCATCAAGTGCATTAATCCGATCGAGAAACGGAAGGTATACATCATGATGATCCACAATGAAAAGCTTATTTGCATCCAAAGCCTGTCACATTAGGAAATGAACATTTTTAATTAGTAAGACAGTAAGTTAAAATACACTGATAATGTAAAATAATTTGTATAAGTGAAATCCAATTGTGTTTAATTACCTCTTGAACAGTCATGCCATTGAGATGACCAAGAATGTGCTCCTCCTTGAGGGCGGATTCTTGAGGGCCATAGATTTCAGGATCAAGCTTGCTTACTGGTGGAAAAACCTGAAGTTTTTCGATGGATACCGGGTTCACCCCTGCTATTGCTTGTCGAGCAAATTCATCATCTCGTAACCAGGCAAATTTGTCCTCTGCAATGTACACAATATTGACATTTGTTAATTAAGCATTCATCACTAGTTAAAAGAATTGCACAATAGGTTTTAATCAGTCATTAATCCTATTTAGCAACAGGTTAGGGACTAATTACTTGATAGTATCTTTGGCGTGTCGTATTTGAGCAGATCTCCTTCTTTGATACTGCTAACAACCTTAGGCAATGGAAGCTTTTTTAAGACTTCGTCCTGAAGACCAAGCTTCAAAAGTAGCCCTTTGCTATAAAGGCTATCGATATCTGAAAATCCTTTGAAATCGTGATTGTTAGAAGAAATGCTGGCCATTAGAGATGGAATTAAGTTATGGAGCACTGCTTTAAGCCTGGAAGTTGAGAATGTATTCATTTTAGACTCCTCAAATTGTTCATCTCTCGGAACATACGTTGGATTTGGCTTCTCCACACGACTCTCCGCACTTATATCTACAAAACATTAATCATAAGACAACTGAATCACAAATTTAACTAATTATCTACACTGACAGTGTAACTAATTAGCTAACCTGTGTCTGTAGGAACACGACCAGAACGACAACGTCTCGGGTAAGGAACATTGTCGTCTCCTCCAAGTTTAGGACGAGCAAAATCAATGCCTTTATCTGGATTTCCAAGATCATTATAGATGTCATAATCATATATTCTATCAGATAATTTTCTGACGCCTTTTCCATCGCCTCTTAAGTCTCTTAGCTCCCTCTCTCTTAATGATTTGAGTCCTGCTGGTGTTTCATCCGGTAGATATGGCTGCAAAAATAATTTATATTAATTTTAGTTTGTTTTCGTTATATATGTGAATTCAATTATTATTACGTATAATATTAAGTTAAAGTAGTTGTATATAATTCATAAACTTTAAATCTATAGAAACATGAAGATAAGCAACATCAACATTGGGGGCCATATAAAAAGACATTACGTGCATAATGCATTTAACTCGTGATGGTGTTGCTTTTTTTTTTTTAATGTCTTCTATTTTATTTTATTTCTAAATATTCTCTTTGCTCGTTTTATTAATTAAACTATATAACCAGTTTAGAATAATCAAATTTATTTTCTTAGTTACCGTATTATGTTGGTAAAATCTAATATTTAAAAAATTCTTTTTGATCAATTCAAATTTCAAATACGGTAGTAATTCAAACTAAGACTACTTTCCTATTTTCCACACGGAAAGTATTATGTCAACGAAACTAAAAATTCAAACATTGAATTGAATAAAATGAATAAATTAAGTAATTACTGCTGGACAAGTCATATCAGATGATTAATTTGTCGTCACTAATATGATGATAATTTTATTTAAAAATTAAAGTAGTAAAAGAAAACAAGGAAGTATACCTGATTAGAGAAGAATATTCTTTTTCCAGGATGATCTTTTTTGGGTTGAACCCATGAATTACAGGGGAAATGAACTGGACCACATGCAAACCCCTCAATAGTAATACTCTCCAGAAAGAACTCTTGCTGGTGCTTGTTCGTCACTGTGATCGCGCCTGGATTTCCGAAATTCGAGTCCACAATGAATTCTGCTGTGTAATTTACTCGCTCTGTTTTCAAGTTCGATTTCTTAGACCAGTCCTTTAACACTGCTTGATTGCTCTTCTTCGGTCCTTTTGTATCTGAAGAAAATAGAGTCAGAAATTAAATTTTAATAAGAGGCCTTTCGGATCATTAGTTAAGACCTTGACTTACTTGGATCCATGTCAGTGCTGATGAGCTCTAACGTGACATTCCTCCCGATTTTGTCGGTGAAAGCATCAAGATGCTTCACAATTGTCTCCTTCAGATCTTCCTTGTTCTTGTTCCTCACTGTAACTACAGCTCTCACTTTGAATTTCACTGCTTTTTCAGGCACAACTTTGATCAAATTTTCACTTATAGCTGCCATAGTACTCTGTCTGAACGCTTTTCTTCTACTTAAATTCCTCCTTCCTTGAAACTGCTGGTCGAACCAAAGATGATTTTCTTTGTGATAATTATTGGGATTAAAAAGTGCCATTGATGATGAGTTCATAAATGATGATGATTTCTCCAGCAGGGAAATACCCATAATTTCTTTAGTAAGTGCCATTAATAATTTTCTTTCTTTAATTTACGTTGCAATATATGGTGCTTCTTCTGGGTTTTTTTTTTCCTTTCTCTTACAAATGAATTGGGAGAGGGGAAAAAAATGAAGGATTTATTAGTTAGAAATGAATATGTTTATTTTTTGAGCATAGTGAAATGAATGAGATGGTATATATAGAAAGAGGTATAAGTTGATTAAAAATTTATGATTCACCGTCCACACGTTTTTGATTTCCTTGACATGAATAGTAAGTGTTTGACCATCAAAAAATATGGTGTAGTGAATGAAGTTATTTTTATATAATTAGTTGTTTCGGATTTAATCCTTGATGTCACCTTCTTCATTTATCTTTATTTTTTTGCTGGGGTCCGGTCTTAACAATAATAATGTAAAGTGGGTTTCATTTTAGTGCAAACTTTACACATGGTGGAATTTAGTCAGACCGAGTTGTGAGTTTCACAGGAAAAGACGCGCTCGCCGCTACTTGAAGCCAACGAGAAAGCGGGAAGAAACATAATTTCTCTTTCCTCCACTATTGTTTTTGAAAATATCCAAAATTTATGAGTTTGTAAATTAAGTACAGTATTTTATTTTGTCTCCCTTTGTATATTCTTTGTCAATTAATACTTCTATTTCAATTTTAGATTTACATAAATTAAATATTTTTTCACAAACTTTGAAAATTTATTGAGAATTTTATTAAATATTTAAGTATAACTTACATAAATATCATAGTGTAACAGTTAAATTATCTTCTATCCCTATTATTTTTATAATTACATAAATCCCATATTTTTTAGGCATTTCGGATACATAATTAAGGATCCGGATACATTATGTATCAATCTGTTGCACTTATTAAGAAAAAAAAAGCTGAAAAATCAAATTAAGATCTCATAGTATCCATTTGTTTTGTTGCACTAATTAAGGGAACAAGAGGCTGAAAATCAAATTAAGATCCCATAAATTAGGTTATTCCATTCCAAATTGTTGTCAAGAATTCAAAATCCTATAGGGTACCAAACCAAAAAAAATTAAAAATAAATTTCTTCTTCTTGTTCATCGTTCTCTCTGTTTCATAAAAAAATTTGTCGAATTTTTGGATAAGCGAAGTGAGTTATGAAGGATACAAAAGTGATGAAATTGTTGTTGGACAAACGATTTCTTTTGTGAATCTTGAAGTTCATCGAATATCCTTTTGATTTTGATTCAGGATTGTCGAAAATTTTGAGATTCAAAATTCTTTTCTAGTTCATTGAAGATCCTTTCCGTTTTGATTCAAAATTGTTGAAAATTTCGAGTTTCAAAATTATTCTTGTAGTTCATTGAAGATTCTTTCAATTTTGATTCAAAATTATCGAAAATTTTGAGAAGATGCATCATGAAGATCCTTTCAATTGAAATTGATAAGTGTTGTATTTCTACTAGATACATTAAATAAGAAAATGTTGCCCATAAGATTTTAGGTTTGAGATCGATACATTATTATTTAGTAATTTTTATGTATCATATACATTTAGTATAAATTCGAATTTACGTATCATAACTAAAAAATTAGTGCATGATACATTATTATTTATGTATCTTATTTTGTTTGAGATCATGAAGATCCTTTCAATTTAAATTGATAAGTGTTGTATTTCTACTAGATACATTAAATAAGAAAGTGTTGCCCATAAGATTTTAAGTTTGAGATCGATATATTATTGTTTGGTAATTGTTATGTATCAGATATATTTAGTATAAATTTGAATTTTCGTATCATAACTAAAAAATTAGTGTATGATACATTATTATTTATGTATCTTATTTTGTTTAAGAAATACTATATTTTAAAATAAAAAAATACATTATACATGTAATTGTTTCAAAATAACTTTTTTTTTTTGTGTGATAAATAACACAAAGTTTATGTATCAAGTACATTTCTAATGAACATAATAAACACTAATCAAAGATTCAACAACATTAGAGTTATGTATTAATACCTTAAATATGAACATTATACATTGCATAAAACAAAAGTTATTGTAGCAGTGATGTATTAGATCAATGATAACACTAACAAAGACTAATTTACGACTCAAAATAAACGAGATACATTCAAAATTTGTATCTTTGATAGTGATGGCCGTGCTATGGCAAATCCAACTTTTTTCTTCTTTTTTTTGGACCTTTTTCATTAGTAGAAACATTAAAAGAAGATAAATATTTTTCAAGAAAAATTTTCAACGACAATATGATTAACTAAAATTGCAAATGTTCAATAAGATTTCAATGAAGACAGGGGGCGGAGGTAATTTTATTTTTATTTTTTAAGATGAAAAAATTAAAAAATAATAAAAAAAGAAATCAAAAATTGAAGTGATGGAAAGAAATCTAACTCTTGAATAATTTGAAATCATTAATTGGAAATAGAAAATATTTGAAATTCAAAAATAGATTAATTGATAAACTTGAGAGAGACACCTTCAGAAAATCAAAATGAATTTGAAATTTGTAGCTGCTAAAGAAGTGGAGAGAGAGTTTAGGGATAAAATGAAAGAGTGAAATGGGGAGTGGGAAACGTGGGTGTAGGCTGAAATAGGAACGAAATATTCATGTATCCGGAAGATTTTATGAATTGGGGGAATTAAGGGATTTTTGAATTTTTTTAAAAAGGTAGGAATAAATGGATATTAAGGTAAGTAAATGTGTGTATATAAGTAATTTTCCCAATATTTAATTGTATACTCAATTATTGTTATATATCAATATTTGACTGTCCATTCATCAATTATTATTATATATTAACTTCAGATTGCAATACATTAATCGATTAAATCCATGTTGAAGCTGTTAAGAGTCAAATGCAAAAAAAAAAAGTAAGTATTTTTTCCGGATAGTGCTAAATGGCCAGAAATTTTAAAAAATTATAATATCTTTTTTATTTTAAAATAAATTGATTTTTTTTCCATTTTCTAGTTAAAACATATTAAAATTAAAATGATTAAAATGTTCCAAAAAAAAAAAACATAAATAAAATATCAGGTCAAAAGAATTTTTCCTTTTTCTTCTTCTAAAGATTGGAATAATTTTATATCAAAAAGTCAACTAGAGAGAAAAGTAGCTCCCTTTCTGTAAAACATGAACAAATTTGATCCTTTTTATTTAATTAAAATAATTAATTATTTTTCTTTTTGGGGGACTCTATTTCTCAGTATATTTCTTTCTTCAAAATGACAGTCAAAGTGTTGGTGATTAAAAAAATGCTGCACCAACGTTTGTCCCAAAGATTTTTATCTTGGTGAATGTGGTTTTTATGACATGGTTGTCTGTTAGTCATTCATTGAGATTTTGAATAATCTATTACTTTATTGTATTGCGGGTCCATCCACTATATAATATAATTATAGTATTCAAAAAAGCTAATAGATCTGCTATCTTATCGAGAAGGACATAATAAGATTACTAAAAAAAAATTGATTCCAAGGGTGAAAAGTTGTCCATGTGATTAGAGGGGTGTTTTAGTCTTTTAGATTGTGGATGAACAATTTCCATTATTCTAGCCTTCTACATATAAATTCGGAAATTATAATTTGTGGCAATAGAATAAAAATAATGATTATTAAATTATATTTTGTAGCAATAGGATAAAAATAATTTGTACGTGTGTGTATTTACTAGGAATGTAAACCTATTAGAAGAAATATTAGATAATATAATTATTTTTTTCTTTGAAAGATTATATATGTCACGTACTTTAAAGTTCTACAAAATTAGCTATCATATGTTTTGTTAATTAGTAAAATATATCATATTTTCATAATATATATAGGTAAGTTGATCTAAAGTCACATATTAAACATAAAAGTAAAAAAATAGATGTGTAGGATTAATCTGATCTCAATATGGCCTTGTACTTTATTCACATATGTAGTCAAAACTCATATCAACTTTCAATTTAGAATTAGATTATCAACTTAATATAGATTCACCATATATTTCAAAAATAATAATGATTTTTTTTCAATTTCAAAGACAAAACATACTAACAATTCTTTGTAATCCATTTTTAGTTGAAATTTGTGAGCTAATATCATTTGAAACAAACCATTAAACTTTTTTCTTCCTTTAATATAATCAAATTTTGATATCTTAACAAGAAATTATTGAAATATTCCAAAAATCATACTTGAATATAGAAAATCGTAACAATATAACAAATAATAATAGGAATTCCAATGTCCTCTTATTTAATGATACTCTAGATTTTATTGGGGCTTATGAGACCCAAAGAATATAGTTCTGCACATTCCACAATCATATATTATTTGTTCAATTATATTAAAAGTTAAATTATTATATCTTTTATTTTTACTGTTTTTTCAATTTTCTTTATTCAATTTCTTTATTATATTTTGTTAGTGTATAAATATTTTATTGTTAAAATAAAATATTAAGTGTATATGTGTCTTGTAACTTATATGTCCATTAGTTCTGGTAACTCTCATAGTCATTAGTTTCTTGTAACTCATTTAACATCTATTACATTTATCTACCTACACTATATTACTACCCATCATTCTTCACATTTATTATGTGGAAGACTTCTTCACCTATAAATAGTGGTGTTTCTTCCTTTGTGAAGTGTATATATATCAAAAAAGAAGAGAAGTGTGGAAAATATTGTAATATGTAGTGTGGTAAGTGTAGTGAAAAAGAGAGTTGAGACAAATAAAATTTTCTAAGTCTTCAACTATATTCACGGTACAAAAGAGAAGGTTTATATGTTCCAAGAAATAGTACCATTTTAATCATAAAACAACTAATGTTGGATAACTTCAATTCAACCTCTTTTAGAGTCTTGGTAGAAAAATTATAACACGCAAATAAATCATATTATTGAATTCCTTACACGGAAACTTCTTGTGTAATCACCAAATTCGTTCAATATTATTCGAAGTCGTAGATTCAAATTCTTGGGTCCGTTTAAATATTGCAAGCCGTGACACACACATTTGATTTATCACACTGCAAGTGCATGTGCATGGCAATGTATATTATATTACTGCCCTATTGCAATTAATAATTTGCATTTTTTATGAGTATCAACTCAAAAACTTTTACAACTCACTTGACATGATGGACCAAAAAAGGAAGGGGACATTATTGACTATATATATAAGTAAAAATTGAGGACAATTATATAAGAATGACACGTAATTATTTAATGTTAAACACATGTAGAGTAACATTTTTTTTAGCAAATAATGGCGTGCTGGAATTCTCTTGAAGAACATATCTTAATGTGTGCCGCCATTTAGGCAAAATCGATAACTCATAGTGCCACTTTTGACATTCTAATTCCTAACGAACACGGAATGGACTTAATTCCACACTCGATATCTAATTTTCAAAGGTTGTAAATTTCATATTTGGAAATTTATACTAAATAATGAACCTATCTTATTATACACACCTTCTTCTTTTTTTACTTTTATACTAGATAATTAACCTATTATATTTTCAATATAATAAACTTCATATTTTAAAATTTATACTAGATAATGAACCTGCCTTATTTTACACATCATTTTACTTGTGTAACTAAAATCAATCTTATTTTTAAGATTATAAATTTCATATTTTGTAATTTATACTAGATAATAAACGTATCTTATTTTACATCTCATTTACTTGTTATACTAGATAATTAGTTTATTTTATTTTTAAGATTATAAATTCCTTATATTGACTAAGTTTACATATAGATATCTTTTAAATGACACATGTATAACTTAATCAAACTCTATATCCATGCTAGATTACGGAAAATCTATGAATATAAGTGATAATTAAGGAGTCAATTTTAGGAATAACAAAGATAAAAATCATAGAAGTGCTCTATAGCTACAATTTTGCTATTTGAGTTCTATAGCCAAATTATGTTTGCTATGAAGCATCTGATTTGTATAAATCGTGATGATTTGTATAAATTGGGCTCTAATTCGTCTGTGTCTACGAAAATTGCGTTTGTATATGTATATGTATATGTTCTCTGTGTTAGGCTAGAGTCACGGGTGAGATTGAGAGAGAGATGAAAGAGGCGAGGAAGAGAGGGAAGAGAGTGGAGAGAGGTGAATTGTATATGTATATCGGTTATATAATTGTATATATGTAGCTACTATGTATATGTATCAATGAATCGAGTTAAAATATTTGTATTTGTATATCAAATCTCTCTCTCGTTTTATACAAATACAAATTATACATTGTATTTGTATAATTTGTGTTTATATATAACGAAGAGAGAGAATTAAAGGCAAAAGAGAACTAGGGAAATATTTCTATTTGTATAATTATTTGTATAGGAGGGAGAAATATGTATTTGTATTTGTATATACGTCTCTCACTTTATACAAACACAAACACAAATTATATATTTGCGTTTGTATAAAGTAAGAGAGGCGAGGAAGAGATGACTGAAAAAGAGGAGGGTGGCGAGAGAGATTCCAGAAAGGGGGGGAAAGAGGCGAATGGCAAGAAATTTGCTGCGAATTGGAATTAAATAAAACTGTAACTATAACATTTATTTTGAATTAAAAGTTTGTTATATAATGCTCAATTTTCCCAATAAAAAAATAAGGAAAAATTAATCCCTATTAACCAATCTTGACCTGTTATAATACTAGATGATTAATCATAGTTAAATTTTAAGGTTGTAAATTTCATATTTGGAAATTTATACAATAAGAAAAAAATAATCCCTATATATGTATAAGATACTATAGTACATCCTATAATTCTATTAATTACTCCCTCTGTCCCTAATTGTTTGTTCACTTTTCTTTTTATAGTTGTCCCTAATTATTTGTCTATTTTGACAAATTAAGAAAGGACAAAATAATTTTACCTATTATACCCTCAATTAATTACTTTGAAAAAGGTAGAATTTTTGAAAATCTTAAAATTTTAATTCATCTGCTTCATAATTAATAGGGGTAAAATGGTAATTCACTATGTCAATAATTACTTTCTTAATAGGTGTGACAATTCAAAAGTGGACAAGTAATTAGGGATTAATAATTAGTAATATAAAATAAATGTTAGTAATTAGATTATTTTTTTAAAAGATAAATGATCAAATAAAGCGTGCATTCATAGGGAATTAATATTAATATTATCTAGAAAAGATGAAAAAAGAAATTAAAGGTTGAATGCCCAATTAAGTATTCTGCCTAGCTAGTCATAGGGAATTGATATTATTATCTAGAAAAGATGAAATTATCAATTAAAGGTTGCATGCCAATTAAGGATTCAGAAAACCGTTCTTCTTCTCCAATTAAAGGTTGCATGCCACTTCAGCATTCTGAACTTCACCGTTAATTCTGTAAATCTGTCATTAACAACCATTTCATTGTTATCAAGATTGTAGATTCGAACTTCACTCCCAGAAGAAAGAGATCATGATACGATTAACTTCAATTTACTCACCCAAAGTTATGAAGAACAATATGGCTAAGAATATCGCTTCTTCTGATTCTGTTTTTGTTCATTATAAAAGAAACCAAAGGGGAAAACATACTGTATATTGTTCATCGTAGTGATATTTGAAAAATAGAATAATAAGTTTGATATTTCCAATTGAAAAATATGGGATGTTGGTCTAACGAATGTTTAAAAAAATAACTATTTTTCTCTTGTTTTAATTTGACTTGGATTCTCTAATTTCATACTTAGGGTCATACCGTCATAGTACGTAGTAGTTGTTAAGCATTGACAAGTAATATGTCTACTAGTGAAAAATCAAATCAAAATGTCATATTTACTCCTACAACTATTCAAAAAAGACACGATTACACTTTCTTCGAAGGTGTTAAATAATTAAAGAACTAATGAACAAGAAATTCCATCGCAAAAATTCGATAAGGTGTTTGTCTAAGTGATTAAACCTACATCAATATTTTATTATTTTATGGACTACGAGTCTTATACTGCAGCCCTTAAGAGAGAGGAAAAAAAAAAGGAGAAAATTATAATAGGGTTAGTAATTAATGTCGGATTAATAGTATAAGCTAGAATTAATTATGTAAAAACAATGATTAAGACAAAAATACCCTTGATATCCTTCAAATCATTTTCCTACTAAATAGGTTGGAAGGTATTTATGTAAATGAATAATAATTATTAAATTTTTTTAGTAAGATTTGAACAAGCTGACGAAGAGGGAAAATAGTTGGAATAAGAAAATTAAAACAAAGAATAGAAAAGGCAGAATTTCGACATAGACTACATTATCATTTTCAACCACTTATAATTTGATGGGTTTGGACCAAACAATGACGGCAATTTTAGAACGAGTGGATAAGTAATTAGGGACGGAGGAAGTATATCAAATTAAAGTTTGTCGGTAACATAATTGAGTCAATTTTTTCGTAATTAAAAAGTCATTCAACTTTATTATTTTAGTGACTTTCGTTATATATGCTTAGATAAAGTCAAGTTATTATTTTGCCAATTTTTTTTTTTAAAATTAATTAGTCAAATACAAGTTTACTGCTTTCTAAAATACATTTTCAATAAATAATTTTCAAAATAAATAAATTTTGGATTATTGACCCAAAAGGTTATTATTTGAGTTACATATGTTAAATTAGGTCTTAGGCCTAACTTACACCCCAAAAGCTAGTTCAAAGGGGGGAGGATTGCCCAAACCTTATAGGTAGTCCACCCATCTCATTAACCACCGATGTGAGACTTTTGTCATTCTTTAACACCCCACCTCACGCCCAGTGCTTAGCATTTGGTGCGTGGGCAATATTTGATTTTGGGGGCCCCAACATCGGGTGAGACGGACCCTGCTCTGATACCATGTTAAATTAGGTCTTAGGCCTAACTCACACCCCAAAAGCTAGCTCAAAGGGAGGAGGATTGCCCAAGCCTTATAAGGAGTCCACCCATCTCATTAACCACCGATGTGGGACTTTTGTCATTCTTTAACAACATATATGCTCTAAAGTCGAAATATTATATCACGTAGAAAGATAGGTCAAAAGAATTACAACATCAGTCTAAATTATTATTATTATTTTGTTTCATTTTTCCTGTGGTCTGTGGGCATGGGATAATAGAAAAATCAAAGTAAGATGAATTTCAAGCGAAAACAAATTAAGGAAAAGATGATTAATGTGTTTACATTTCGAATGGGTCGGAAAGTTAAAACGGTTGGTGAGAGGCAGCAATTTCGGCAGCTAAATTTGTCCTCCGAGTTTATGAAAATTGACTACTAAATCTTGACTCCACCCTAATAGTGTGTAATGGTCTAGTCTGTTAATGATATTATTCTTTTTGAGTCAAGACTCGTATGATTATAAAACACAATACTAATTTGTAAGACCTGTATTTATATATTGAACTTTTTTCTTGTGTTTTGCTTATGTGGACTTTAAATTCTAAGTTGGGGTGTCATATAGACCCCTCTTCTGAACTCAACTTCCTTGTTAAGGTTTATCCCACCCCATGAAATTTGTCTAGAATCAGCACTAAGGTTTCCTTGTCGAGATTAGCATAAATTCAGTTGAACTATGGCACATCAACAAGGCTGACACATAATTGACTTTGATACCATCTCTAATAGCCGAATCCGCTAAAAAAATTATCCACTCTAAATCTAGACCCGCACGACTTTAGAATATTTCACTAATTTATAAAACTTACTTATATTCTCAAAAACGGTTAACCCTTCAAAAGTTTGGAAGCAGTTCCTCTCCGGTGCCCTCCGAGTATCAAAATGGGAACCAAAGGAAATGGAGGGTAAGTGCACTGGTCCAAAAGTTTTGATACCTTGATAAAGCGAGAACAAATTATAAAATTATAAAAGGATTACATATTCAAAAACTAATAATTTATTATATATACTAATCACACATAAGTTATTCCATATGAAAATCTAGAATTAATTGTATTGAAAATGCAATATAAAATACATTAATATTGCGTATACTATGAACGAAATGTCAACCATATGCAATATAATAAAGTACGTATCAATTTATTTATTTTTATAATGAACATATATTGTGAATATATTAATTAAACTCTCACAACTCGTAGCTTTCCTAGAGTTGGTAACCTATCTACATAGAGCAACTACTACCTTTTTTCTTTTTGAATTGTTTCCATCTTCTTCCGTTTAATATCCACATAGTTCTTATGTACCAAATTTCATATTGTATTATTTCCTTACCCAATTACCGAGGAAATGGAGGTTTAAATTGAATTTCCCTATTGAAAAACTATAACATCTAAATACAAAAAGGATAATTTCTTTCTTAATAGATATG
This sequence comes from Solanum gracilifrons, assembly GCA_029582605.1. NCBI lineage: Eukaryota > Viridiplantae > Streptophyta > Magnoliopsida > Solanales > Solanaceae > Solanum > Solanum gracilifrons. The sequence goes on from JAJOOH010072560.1 coordinate 25,235, forward strand.
TATATAAATTGTTGAACCTTTTTAAGATAAAATAAAAACTTTTAGATATATTATTTTTAACATCTTTGTGAATCACTTATCTAAATTTCTGAGTGATATCACTAATTTAAGATAACAAAAAACTTTTAAATAGTAGTATTTATAACACCAACATTTTATATAAATCGTTTGTACGTTTTAGTAACTCTAAATATAATGATATTAAGTCAATTATCGCTATCCATTTTTGTGTTAATAAATGTTAGCACTAATTTTATTTTTATTATCACCAAATATGTTTTTACTGTAGATGGATAATCATATAGTGGCCAGTAACGGAAATAATGAAGAAAGACCACACATGCATTTGTCTTCTTTTTAATGGAATATGCAACGTGTGAGAATACACAGCTTTCTCTATATACGTGCCGGAATAGCTATTAGTACTAGAATTAAAACATGATTGATAACGAAGTTTGATTACGATGGAATAGTAAGTATTTTTTTATTTTTAACAGAAATTTTGGATTCAAAACCTAGTTGATATAAAATTGTTTTTACTATAGGTCCTTTTACTTCCTATTTTAAGTTTTTTTTAATTATGAATCTAAATTTAATTATACTCCAACATGAATAAGTGAAAAACAAAAAAATAAAAAAGGACAATAATTGATAAAACTTCAAAATGGCCCACTGTCCTTCCTTATGACTTGCAGTTCTACGGTCCATAAGAAAACGGCACAGTCCCATTACAAAATTTGGACGAGGCCAATTCCCATTTAATCAAGGGAAAGTTACATCCGGCAGGACGGCAAAATACACTATTTTCTATATATTAATATTATATACAAAAAAATATATATATATTTTGATAGATGACTACACCATATGAAAATCTTTTTAATCAATCATTCATCTAAGTATACTTGCACGGACAAATTATTTATTATTTGTGTGTAACCATTTAAGTTTTAATAATTTGTTTAATAATACATAAATTTGAGCAATACATTTTTGCTTAGTTAAAATGGCAAGACTTTTAGCACATGACTATCACAATCTTGGATCACTAAGTAAGATGATTTTTAAGATTAATTCAAGAGTAAAATGTTGACATTATTTTGTGGCCTCGCATGAGACATGTTCCTTATTTAATCGCCAACAGAATCTCAGCAATGCAGACCTCTGGTTTGGTTTTTATTTTCAAACAAATTCATAAATAGGGTAGTGTTTAATTTGTCAACATTTCTTAAATTTGCGTGAAGTTCAAAAGTTTGGCATCATTTGTGGACTATTAATTACAAGTATATGTTTCACGTGGAGTAATTTACAAGTCTGACTAGATTGATACCACGTGTCAGTATTGCTGCATCATAAGCTTTTATAAAAAAATTTAAACAATATCCCACAAAGTGTCAGATTTGTGCAAATTTTCAGTAATTTTCTCTTGTTTATTTCCCCTTGTCATGAAAACTTAAAATAGAGTAGTATGTTATAGTCACATACTCACATAGGCTGATATCTACTAGAGTCTATATATTAGCTAGACTAGGGGCTGAGGCCGAACAACCATATTATATAAAGGGAAAAAGGTCAAATATGCCCTTAAATTATTTTAAAAGGTCTAAATATACCCTCTATTTAAAGTTTGATTCACTCGTGTCCTTGCCATCCAACTTTTCGTCTAGATATGCCCTTATGGGCGTTAAACGCCAAATGGAATTGCCACGTCATTTTTACATTACCACGTGACATTGGAAAAGGGTCAAATATACCCTTAAACTATTCGAAAGGGTCTAGATATACCCCCTTTTAAATAAACTACCCGACCCATTTTTAACAAATTTTTTTGGTAAATCCCAAAAATGTGTAATTGACTAATAAAAAATAGGAAAAATATATAAAATTAACGCCAAAAATTCACAAATAAATATGGTAACCTTAAATTCAATAATTTCAACAATTTTTTTAAATTTTTATTTTTTTCAATAAATCCCGAAAATGAGTAATTGATTAATAAAAAATATAACCTTTTCCTATTTTAAAAAAATTGTTGAAAATGGATCGGGTAGTTTATTTAAAAGGAGGGTATATCTAGACCTTTTCGAATAGTTTAGGGGTATATTTGACCCTTTTCCAATGTCACGTGGTAATGTAAAAATGATGTGGCAATTCAATTTGGCGTTTAACGCCCATAAGGGCATATCTAGACTAAAAGTTGGACGGCGAGGGCACAAGTGAGCCAAACTTTAAACGAGGGATATATCTAGACCTTTTCGAATAGTTTAGGGGCATATTTGACCCTTTTCCCTTATATAAATAGTATACAACAACGACAATAATAACAAAAAAACCCCAGTAAAATCTCACTATATATCGTCTTGAGAGGGTATAGTGTACGTATATGTTATTACTACTTCGTAGAAATAGACATGTTGCTTCCGAAAGACCCTTGGCTCAAGTGCATTAAATCCAAGTAATTAAAATGAAAAAAAAAAAAAAAAAAAAACAATGAATAGTATATTTTTTAAAATGCATATATGTAAGTTGTTGAGTTCTTGCTCTTGAGTTATTCAAATATTAGTTTACCTATAGACTCAGCAGTTCAGAACATAAAAGCAACTACCAAATAAAGAATTTGCCAATAAATCGAAAAATATAGAAATAACAAAAGCACTTTGTGTCTTGTGGACTAATTAATTTTTATTTCTTAAAAAACAGAGGCTAGGACTAGCTAGAGGACACATTATCTATAGATAGCCACCAAAAAGATAGTGCTACCACGTTTTTTTTCCTGTAGTTTTAAACCACTAGATATTATTAAAGGAATATAAAGAGGCCTAATTTCGTTAATGTTAAAGTAGTTGTTGAGAAAGTTTGATATTTTAAATACCACAAATGGTTTTACGTAATCCATTTTTTTACTATATTTTGCTGATCAGTGACTAGTTGTTATATGGTATGAGAGATGAGATAGATAAGAATATCTTATGAATTGAATTATATATCTCATGAATTTAGCTATTTCACTTCTATATATGGTATAGATAAGTACAAATGGTGAGATTAAATATTGCAGGATTAATTAATGGTCAATAATCAAATATGAAATAAAATAATCTCATATTTTGTCGCGAAATTATGATCCTTATCTCGCATACCAAGCCATCAAGGATTTAGTATAGGAGTAGCTAGAGGGACAACTATCGAAGGAAAATTGTTTAAATTAACTGCTTTTGTATTGACGTGACCGTGGCAATAGACATGCATAAGAGAAAAATTCTCAGATAGCCATTTTTGGACTTGTAAAATTGAAAAACAATCACAGATTTTGTGTACTTTTGACCTTTTTTATTTGTGTAACTTCGAAATTCATAAAACTATTATGGGATGATTAATTGTATACGAAAAGTGATTATGTTTCAACGAATTTTCATACACTAATTAGTTTACAAAAAGAAATCAGTTGGAAAATTCATATTATTATTGTAGTATAGACCCATTTTTGTAAGTTGTCTTTTCAAAATATTTAACAGTGGGCTTCAAGCCCAAACCTAAAAATCCAAGTGGACACCTTGTCAAATGGGACCATCGGCAACTGATATCCCAAATTTTCTTTGGGCTGATTTACGCAAATGTTCCTTCATAGGTGCTATTTTATTTTATTTTTTATGAGCAAATATTGTCTTTATTACCAAATTACCTTTCTGTAAATGTTAAATTTATCTAATGTTTGTTCTTATAAACCTCACTCATACAAATTAATCATTAGATTGTCGTCTAACATTTGCAATTACTATAACATTTTAGATTGGGATATAGCAATTTGTCATAAGATTTTCGGTTTGTTCAATAATAATTCATATATAAGCGTGTAAAAAGATCCATAAGTTGCGAGAGATATTGAGGCTTTTTGTCCATAAGTTGTTACTATGTTGTTGGTTTTGTGGGTTTATTGCAAGTCACGAACCAAACAAGAAGAAAAAATAATGCAGTTAGAACTTAATTATTAATTCTTGTGGTCATGTCTACAATGATTTAATTGCATGATTTTCCTTCAAATAATAGAATGGATGAATCTTTGATTTTATGTTCACATAATTTTATCTTTATAAAAATATGATATGATACAAAAATATAAACGTATATTCCATGAAAAAATATTTATTTCGAGAAGCAAAAAATAAATAAAAACCATCATAAAATAGATCAGGTAAAAGTGAAAATGAGTGTGTCCTTGAGCAGTTTCATACTTTGTCACGTTTTATAGTTAATTATTGCATATTCCATTTGGTGTTAATCTTATTGGTTAGATATTAATATATTGGATATTAAAATACTGATTAAAATCTTATGTAATAATCTTATCGACTGTTATTTGTCTTCTTGTTCTAGGGATAACTATTCTAGATCATCAATTTTAACACATTCGATAGTGACGAAAGCGCTCATAACAAACCCAATAAATAAAAGCAAAAATAGTTCAAGTATATGTTTGCATATGATTTCATGAACATTGCAAATAATTCATCAATTGGCACTAAAAGAAATAATAAACAAATTAATATATTTATAATTTGGTAAGCAAAGCAAAACATCTTAATTTCAACAACATATATTGCCAATATAGTCCCCAAGGTGCGATCTAGAAAATAGAGTGTATGTAGATCTTATCCCTACCTTACGGAAGTAGATAGATTATTTTAGAAAGATACTTAACTTTTATCAAATAACACTACGATTTGAAAAAGTAGTCGAGGTAAGGCCCAACATTGGAATAGCAAAAGAGCTCTGCAATACAAGGCTTCGATGAAATGTATCAACTGCTTCGTTCCCTTCCAATATGTCATTTACCGCTGACCAATAAAATTCTTTTATTTTTTTCGCCATATTTGAGTAGTGCAATTTCAGCCCCTTTAATATTCTGACTCGTCGGAAAATCCTCGACAGAAGGAATCTTCGCCGGTGCTTCTTCCCTCCAGCTCCGAGCTGAATTACCGGTAACTTCTTTCGTCGGAATGATAATTTACGGCGGGACTGACTGAATATAGATGTGGAATTGGCATGGCTTATACTTTTGTTGAGGCTATTTTGGTCAGAATAAGCCATTATTTGTTTTGTTTTTGATCGAATAATTCTGAGAGAATTGAGAACTAATATATAAGGAGATAGAAGAGTTGATCAAGCAAGTGCTGTATAATGCAAATTACTTCTGCTCAACTAAGGGGTGTTTGGTTGGAGGATAGACAGAATCATAAAATCTCATAGTATAAGATGCAATATATATTATTTGATTGGGGTATATAGATAAATATAAATAATTAATCTCAGAATTGATAATATAATATTTTGTTGGAGATACGGAACAATATTAACATTAAATTATACACAAAAATATGTAATGCACAAATTAAATAACTTAATTTGTGCATAACCCTACATTATTATCATGTAAATACATCATTTTATATCATCAATCAACTTTAATTTTTATTTTAAACACATAATTTTATTTTTCTTTTCAAAATTGGGGGTAGGGAAAATTGAAAAGGAGATTACGAGGTGGAAAATCGAACTTTCATGGTGAAAATTTATATAATCAACAATTCGAGCTAAAAAAATTCCTCTATTTTACACACATTAGTTATTACTAATTAAGGATAATTAATGGATGGAAATGGTAGCCCTCTTGTTAGCCTCATTTTAGGCCGTTAAGCTCCATAGGCTCTAAAGTCTAGCCCATTCACTAACCTATAATTTATTTATTGATGAAAAATTGAAAATAAAATTACAACTGAAAAACTAAATGAAGAAAATAATTTTTTTCAGGATAAACAGTGGATATCTCATTCCCTTTAAAGAGATTTAACTTCATTGCAACAAATTTTTCATCCACAAACTGCTTTGCTATGACAAAAATTGTTTTAATATTATACTTTTTTTAAAGAAGCCCAAAATTATTATCTTCGATGATTTTTACATTACTTAAGTGCTTGAAAAGGAAGATGCAGATTATATCCCACCTCTGAAAAATTATTAACTTCAAAAAATATGTTTTATGCTAGCTCGAATAAACTTTAATATTAATAGTGGATAAACTGTTTTGAATAAATATAAGAACTATATTAGACAACATGGTAAAATAGATAATAGTATCTAAAGTAGGTAGAATAGATGTCGAATCAAATTAAAATATTAGCACGTCGTTTTATTAAATTGTTGCAAGTTGAACATAAACGCCTTTAAAGAAAATATATCAAATTTAAGGGAGTATTTGGTATAAATAGAATGTTTTCCAAAAAAGATATTTCCTTGAATATTTTCTTTTTCTTTTTTTCTTTTTAGAGAAGAAATTATTCTGTCATTATTATTCTTCATCTTCTTCTTTTGTGTAAATATACAAAAAAATATTATACCAAAATATTTGTTTATGTGAGTGAGGGAATGCAGTAAAGTGCGAGGTTGGTGTGGATGGGGTGGAGGAAGGATGCGTTGGAGACGGAAAATGAGAGTGACATGATAGTTATGAAACTTGACTTTTTCTAATTTTATAAAGAGATGTCATTTTTTTTAAAATTAAAAAAAATGTTTTTTTAATAAAATATTTACAACACTTTTTTACTGACCTGACACAAAAACTTCAAAAATATTTTATGAATAATGTTACCATCCATAACAAAACACCCCCCAACTTGAAAATGACCAATACCAAGAGAATCTAATTAATTATTGGGATGAAAGTGCTTGGTCTAGCAATAGAAGCATTTAATTATTTAAAGTGCTAACTTCGAAAAACATGTTCTTAAAATTTCACCTAAAATAATTTAATCAAATTAAGAACCGTGCAAAACAAAACATATCTAGTAAAATGGAATGGAGGGAGTGGGTTTCATTAAAGAAATAATTTTCATGTTAAAAATACTTGGAAGTTGGACCTCAGTACATTTCCAGATCGAAAAGAGTCGCAAATTTCAAGTTGATCACAATTCACGATATAGTAAGGTTGTGGGTTCGAGTTACTAAGGGATCAAATAAGTATTTAAAAATAACCTCTCTATCTCCACGAGGTAGCGTTAAGATCTGTGTACACTCTTCCATCTTCGGACCTTACTTTGTGTGATTTCACTGAAAGTGTTGTAGTTAAAAATGACAAGTAAAAATGAAAAGGAAGTGCTAACTGACCAGAAAATTAAAAAAAACTATAATATTTTTTTTATTTAAAAAAAACTGATCTTTTTTCCATTTTTTTAGTTAAAATGTATTTAAGTTAAAAGGGTAAAAATATTTAAAAAGTTAAAATAACATAGAAAAAATATCATTCTGGCCAAAAAGATTTTTCCAAAATGAAAAATGTATTTTTAAAATAATGAACAAATTAAAGAGAACGGGAAAAGTATTAGTTTTCAAATTTGAATTTTTCTCCATCTATAAGAAACATTCATACTCATGGTTCATAAAATGAAATAATTGAATTTTGCTCAAGCTTGGAGTTCCTTTCATGGTAAACCCGTATGATTTTCATGTTCTCCAACTTTGTTCGGAGAAATAATCAACAGTTTTGTAAGGTACAAACATTATCTGAAAAACATAATTTCTCATTTAATCATATTGCAAGACTTGGTTCAACGTCAAGTTATGGTGATTGTCTGGAAAAATATCGTTTATGTTATATATAGTCGAGATGATAATCCTAATAAATTATTAAAATTTCTTATTTTATATTGGATAAGATTTATCTTAACAAGTTATGATAATCATTAGAATTGTATATATATAGCCATAAATGTTGAATAATTGCCCGAATCATTTCATCGAGTTTTGTAGCCAAAAATTCTTTACATTACGTTAAACTTTAGTTTTAACTTTTCAAAACTATCTCACAGTGCTTGGGATGAACACATTAATTTTCCCAATAAATAAAAGACTAAAATAGTTCAAGTGCGTAATGTGCATGCATGATCTCATGAAGATTGCAAATAATTCATCAACTGTCACTACAAAAAATAAGTAAATAAATTGAGGAAAATAAAATTTAGGAGTATATTTTTAAGCAAATGAAAGAAAAACATCTTAATTAATTTCAACAAAAATAAAAAATTACAAATTAAATAAGCAACATTGTAATCCCACATATGAATTTGCAGAGTCTAAATTGTTAAATCAGAAATACAACCAATAAAAAGTAATTTTAGGTTATAGCTTTCAAATAGTACGATGATTTGGGAAAGTAGGTAAGGAAAGGCCCATCATCGGAATAGCAAAAGAGTTATGATCAGTTGCTCTGTTTCCTTCCAATATGTCATTTACCGCCGACAAATAACATTCTTTTATTTTCTTCATTCCCTCTTGTCGGAAAATCTTCACCGGAGAGGACTTCCGCCGGTGCTTCTTCCCTCCGCCTTCGACCTGGACTACCGGTAACTTCTTCCGCTGGAATGACATTTTGCGGTGGAATATGGATGTGGAATTGGCATTAATGCTTTTACTTTTGTTGACGCTACTTTGGTCAGAACTAGTCATTATTGTGTTTTAAGTTGTACTGGCTACTTTTTTGTTCGAATAATTCGATCTGTTTGTTGAACTAACATATATATAAGGGATAGAAGAGTAGAACATGGTCTGCATAATGCCAATTACTTCTCCTCAACTAAGGGAGTAGACTTGGTTTGAGGATATAAGAGTGAATCATAAAATTATATATCTCATATAATTAAGATATATACTATTTGATTGAGGCTTATAAGATATACAATATTATTTGATTGAGGTATAATATTGTAATTTAATGTTGAATGAGGTCGGGAGATAGAGAGTAATAAGTTGCAATTTGAAGAAATAATTTCCATGCTAAAAATACTTGGAAGTTGGACCTTAGTACATATTCACAAAAGAGTCACAAAGTTCAAGTTGAACATTGGAGGTAAAACTTGTTTGGTTTAGGTTACACGACAATTATTATTTTATCATTACATATCCCATTATCCGGTTAAAATTAAAGTAAATGTAGTAAGTAATTTTATATTTTATTTTCTCCGTTCATTTTTATACCATTCAAATGTAACTTCAAACTTCAACAACCAAGGACTGAAATATCCCCAGTTTTTAGATACGAACTCTTTTTGATGTTTCAGTGTTTTTGAGATATCACTCCCTCAAAAGAAATTTATTTGCGAATTGATTTTTTGAACTTGAGCTTCGAGCTCCTTTTAAAGTTTGAACTTGAGCTTTGAGCTTTGAGCTTTAGCTTCGAGTATGTCCGTAGAAATTATCAGTTCGTAACTACAAAGTACAAACATTATGTGGACGTACTCTTAATTAAGTTCTATTATATTGAAGGAGCTATCAATGCATTCTTGAAGATGAACCCGATAATTTAATTCTTATAATTGTCCTAAATGACATTATATCATAATTAAGCTCTATTTGTGCTCATGTTACCATGATGTTGGTCCTAATTAGATTGTGATCTAAAGATATTTCAAAATTGATTGTAAATTATATTCTTGTTGTGTCAACAGCTTGTGTCCTTGAGCAGTTATTGATCATTAGATACTAAGTAATATATTAGATATTGAGATTCTAATTAAAATTAATATAAAGTTCTGGTCGATAAATATTCGAGATCAACAATTTTACTTAACTCAATTAATTGTGATGAAAGTGCGCTGATAATACCCCATTTGAGTCAACAATGATTTCTTATTTGATCATATTGGGCGCAAGACTTGGTTTAAGATCACGTTACGGTAATTGTCAATGAAAATATATTTTTGGTTATAATTTCAAGTAAAATGTTGGTGAATTATCAAGTTATAATAATCGTTAAAATTATTGCCACAGATCTTGAGAAATATTGCCAGAATCATTTCAAATCTGCGCACGGCTGTAATCATAGCATTTCATCGAGTTTTGTAGCCAAAATTAATGTAAAGTTAAACTTTTTAGCCTAGAATCTTTCGAAAACATCATTTTTACATCTATGGTAATTAGGTCAATGGCAGGTGATTTCACCGAATATGTTAAAAACTTTAATTTTGACCTTTTAAACTCTTTCACAGAAAGAGATCATCACCAAGGAGGCACTTTGACCACATATATATCCTTGAATAAATTCTTAACAAATAAAAGAAAAAATAGTTCAAGTACGTATAGTATATGCATGCATGAAGATATATTACAAATAATTCATCAAGTGACCGGCACTACAGAAAATAATAAATAATATATATATTTCAAGGAAAACCAGAAGTAATAAATAAACAACAATATTGTAATATATCCCATAAATAAAATTTAGAGAGTGGTGATTTGTGCGTAGTGTTAAACCATAAATAAAACGAATAAGATTTTCATCTTAGCTTTCAAATACTAAGTAGTGAAGGAAAGTCCCACCACCGGAATAGCAAAAGAGGTATTCGTTGATCGAATTAATGTATCACTTCCTTAATTCCAATATGTCATTTACCGCCGACCAATAACATTCTTTTAATTTTTTCATACCCAAGTACTGCAATCCATCTCGTCCGTCCGTGCTTCTTCCTTCTAGCCTCCACCTGAACTACCGGTAACTTCTTCCGCCGGAATGACATTTTGCGGCGGGTCTGACTGAATATGGATGTGGAATTGTCATTAATGCTTTTATTACTTTTGTTGACGCACGCTATTTTGGTTTGATTTAGCCATTTTTAATGTCTTACAAGTATCACTACTTTTTTTGTTCGAATAATTCTGTTTGTTGAACTAACAAATATATATATATATATATATATATATATATATATATATATAA
>JAJOOH010072563.1:0-27423 GCA_029582605.1 Solanum gracilifrons
AGGTTCAACACTTGCATTTGACGTGTTCTATCGCTGCCTTGATATTCTTCTTTCAACCTATCCCAAGCCTCTTTTGCTGTTTTGCAAGCCATGATTCTGTAAAACACAGAATCTGCCACAACATTCTGCATAAGCGACTTGGCTTTAGATTTCTTTGCCTTCTCTTAGTTGTTGGATTTGATTTGAGCCAAAGTAGGATTTGCTGGTAGAGCAGCAAGTGGTTTATCTTCCGTCACAGTTTCCCAAAGTTCATAGGCTTCCAGAAAAGCTTGCATCTTCACAGACCAGATTTGGTAATTTTCACCGGTGAAAGTGAATGGTGGATTTAAAGGTAGGTTGTTGGATGTCATTTGTGTTGTAGGTTAAAACTCCTTGGTCCTGTAAGATCAACCAGAGGCTCTGATGCCACTGTTAGAACAAAAATACTCAAGAAACTGATTTGAAGGATAAAAATTGAGTGAACTTATGAAATTCCAGCTTAGTATTAATTTGCATAATATCTGAATTTATACAAGGAAAAACCTAACCATTTCCTATCTAGTAGCCACTAACAACCATAAAAGGGGCCACTAACAGCCATTAAGTTGAGCAACTAAAGTTGACTAAGTCTAGCTTAAAAATAGAAAGCACTAAACTGAAATAAGTAAAAAACAGTAAAAATAATAAGCTGGAAAAATGCCAATTTTCTAACATCCTCTGCTTTCAAAGTTCTTTCCTCCTTAATTTTCTCATCTATATTGAACTAAATGACCATGACTATCTGTTTGCCTCGAATAATCAACAAGTGGAGACGTTCCGGAAGGCCATTTTGCTGTTTATGTTGGGGAGAAGCAAAATAAGATATTTGTAACCCTCATATCATTCTTGAACCAACCTTTATTTCAAGACTTGCTTAATCAAGCTGAGGAAGAATTTGGCTTTGATCATCCAATGGGCGGTGTCACAATTCCCTGTAGAGAGGATGTGTTCATCGATCTTACTTCTCGCTTGAATAGGATCTGAGGATTTTCCTTACACAGTTTTGTACATTATAAGATTTAGGAAAGAAACATCATATGGATACCACATGTCCACATCTTAGAAAATTAAATAGAAGGACGTACTGTCAGATGCAACATTAGATCCCAACCGAATTGTAATTTTCAGTAGTTTAGCAAATGAAATCTTTTCACATACATTCTTTATCCAATTGGTTTTGATAGTAATCTTGTTGAATAAAGTTCCTTACATAACTCCATTTTCTCCATAACATAGAAAATGGAGTTTCTGAAGTGCTAAAATCTATGTTAATTAACTCCAAAGAAGCTATATAATCTGTGGCGTTATCTTGAACACTGGAATATTTTTGGACAACAAATAAAGTTTATATCTGCATAAAAAATCTCAAAATATCCAAGAAATCACATTAGTACGTGGCACTCCATCGGATGTTTTCGCTCTTGTCTCATTACAATTCTCTGGCTTAATTTATCAGAAGTTCTAGTCTGTGTATCTTAAGATAAAACCTACATGTTTTTCCAATGGATTACTAATAATATATTCAGAAAGAAGGTGAAATCACTGATTAAAAAAGTAAAAATACATTCGAGTCAACCATCCTTCATGTGGAATGAGCCATTTTTTTATACCTGCCAAGTTACAGTAACTTCCTTAACTTACAACTTTTGTTTCAAGTGACATACACACATCTAGCTCGAATATGGTTCTCCTTGTTCTTATATGGCCAAAACTTCACAATTATCTCAAAGTATAAGACATTAGTATTTTAGTATGCAAGAAACATGTTCCTTTGGTTCATGCGCTGATATTTATAGTTGATCCCATTCTAATATCAAGAGAGCTACTTACAGTGACTCAAGGAGCTCCTGGCAGGCTGCCACACAAGTTAAATTGTTTACATGCCAAGCTGTCTACTTTCTCTTTCTAGAATACCTCAAATCCACGTATGAATTCTGTCCAATCTATTATAGGAAAGGATAAAGATTAGCTACATATTTTTCAACTAAGTCCAGCACCAAGTTAGGAAGCACCTGCAACATCCCACTTCCCTTGTTCTATTGGTATGTAGTGATGCATATTCCTTTTTTTTTCAGAATAAATGTGCTGTAGAATATCTAGTTGACAACAGGAAAGTGTAGGTGGATAGACATGACTTGACTATATCTCTTCCTTAGCTATTTGATTATGAGTCCAAGAAAAGGTAGTGCCTGTTGTCTTGACTTAAAGTCACCGATATTTTGACAATGAGTTAGAAGGCACAATCATGTTGCATCAGGTGATATTGTCTAGTCTAGAGATGTTCCCAAAAGATATTTTGCTGTGTATGTTGGAGTGTAGCAGAAAAAGAGATTTTTGATCCCCATATCATTCTTGAGCGAACCTTTATTTCAAGACTTGCTCAGTCAAGCTGAGGAAGAATTTGGCTTTGATCATCCCATGGGCAGTGTCACAATTCCCTGCACTGAGGATTTGCTTATTGATCTCACTCACATCTTGCTTCAGGAAGTGAGAAGGAAACCATTCCCCATTTTTCCTCAATTTTGTATAATTGTAAAGCAGGATCTCCACTGTGCACAGTTCAGAGTTAGAATATACATTAGGTAGAAAATAATGAATGGATGAACCTTGTTACTTTTATGGTTCCATTCTAGTCCATATATTGATGTAATGAATTCATTGCAATAGAATTTTTTTGCTAATGAGCTAGAATCCAGTCTTCTAAAGTGGCATATATAACCCATTCAATTGATGATATTATGGTCACTGCCATGCATCTTGATAAAATGATAATTACACTTGGTGGTTTCAAATGGAGTTAGCTGCACTTGGTTGAGGCTGTGAGGAATAATTCAAGATGAACTAGAGCTGTAGCATTGTGGAAGTACTCAGTGTAAATTATTAACTCCTAATAAGATATACTATCTATGCTTCTGATCTTGATTAACTCAAATTTCTGGCTATAATATGGTTTTGGCTTACTCATAATTTAGTGAAGATTTTGTAAGACAGACACAGATATGTTGATAGTCAGTAGCCATGACAGTATTATTATTAATTAATAGTGCAACAAATTCCTCTTCACTAGTGAAATCCTAAATAACGTAAGCATGTTTTCTGTTATTCTTCTTAAATAAATGGAGACACAGTTTGCATATATTTTAGTCCTTGAAATCAACGTATGGCCCTGTTCCATATTTATGGATTCGATTCCGAGAGATACTTTGTTCCATGTATGAGAAAAAAGTTGGACCTACTGTTCTTGTACTTATATGATCTAAACAATTAGCCATGTCAATAAGCTGGAACACAGGATCATGTGGTAATTGATATGTCTCACTGATGCGCAACCCAAATGGCTCTTCACCACAAATCGAGGAGATTCATAGACTTGTTGTTCTCTTATATAAACATGTTTGGAGAAGTAACCACCACCACTACAACTCTCTCAAAAGACTAGAGAACCACTCAAAAAGCTTCCTGTGCTTTCGGAATATTTAGTAATTCTTCTCTTCATCATTTGCTCATCTTAATCAAAAGATCATGGCTATCCGTGTTCCTCGTATAATAAAGAAGTCTTCAACATCCTTGGATGTTCCCAAGGGATATTTTGCTGTTTATATTGGGGAGATGCAGAAGAAGAAATTTATGATACCGATATCATACTTGAGCCAGCCTTCATTTCAAGACCTGCTAAGTCAAGCAGAGGAAGAATTTGGCTTCAATCATCCGATGGGTGGTATCACAATTCCCTTCCCAGAGGACATCATCATTGGCATCACTCCTCAATTTATGATTTAAGTATATAGTTGAGATCATTTTTCCTTTTTAGATATCACAATTTTGTATACCAAAGTAGGAAATTCATCTTGTGCAGTTGGTTAAATAGAAGTTATATGAAGCTTAGCACCACAAAGATTGCTTCTTTATACAAATTTATATATATGATTTATTTAGACAATTATGTGTTTCGGGTAATTGGCTGTTGGATTTTTACTCTCCATCTCCATCCGCTACCTTTCAAAATAGATGCACTGGAGATTATACATTTAATGGAATCTTCTTCTAACACGACCAAATCCATCCATCCTCCTTTTGTCTACTTTGTACCCATTCACAATTACCCTCCCGTTTAGATTTAGAAAAATATATTATCTATATATCTACACAGTTTTCAACTACACTTGGCGACAAGGTTGATTCCACCATTATATGTATGTATACATTCTAAGCTCCCGTTTGGTCAGTTTGTGATTTTTGAAACTTGAAGTTGTGTTTGCACACAGTGAATCTATATAAATGCAACAAGTTGTCATATTCCAAATCATAAGCTTAATGATATATATTTCAAAATACTAACAGCTCAACTAAACAAAGCACCAAAATTATACAAGTAAAAGAATAAGATTAGAGAAAGCTAGGCTATGGTTAAGAGGCTCTTTTTGTAAGTGTTACAAGTAAGACTTGCTGAGCCATGTGGACATTGGATATTCCTCAAAGTATTATGATCCACATTATACATAAATAATTCCCTTTTATACCAGTTCACCATCCAGGAAGTGCAAAGGCTTTATTAGCCAAGACATGTGCATGACTACTGTCCAATAACTACATTGAAGAAAACGCATATTGCGCCAAACACCTTGGTTATTAAATACAAGTTTAACCTTGCATTTTTTGGTCCATGACCATGTTTCATAGTCCTCTAAGATCCATACATCCATCATATTCTCAAAGATAATAAATTGGCAGAGACAAAGACTCATCCTTCACTAAAAGAGACATCGTTTGATGTATTTTCCATGAGGCATATTGGAGAACTCTTCTTTGTCCATATTAAGCACCATGGTTCCTTTAATACAAGGAGGAATATCCAGTTTCTCTAAATCTCTGGCCACAAGCAAATGCACTGCTCCATTGACAATTGCAGGAGAGACATTCAGCAAAAGATTGGGAGTGGGACAATTAATTTTCCTCTTCCACCTTTGTGCCCTGACAGAGTATATGGAATACTGAAACCGATAATCTTTTCCTCGTGCATAAATCAGTTTGAATTGTCTTGTCAATGAACAATAATAAAAGGCACAAAATTTGCCAGGGTCGAATTTATGCTGTACAATTACTTTCTCTTGTGTTATTGGATTGAAAATGGCATAGGTACGCGGAGAATACTCAACAGTGAACAGAAGAACACCTTCACAAGAGTATCGAAGACGAGATTTGTTTCTAGCCATATTAATCAGATGGTTGCGTTTGAGAAGTACTTTCGTGAACATCTTCTTCTTCTCCTTATTAAGACTTTCATCAAATACATAAAGGTTATGCTCATTATATTAGTACCAAAGTGATCATAGTGTAGGATTAGTAGAGTCCTAGCTCTTTTGAGATGTAAGGTGGAAAAATTCCGCGATGAGATCAATGTCTTGGACACTCCAACAAGGCAATCTGCGGGAAGTCTACTAAGGATTTCGATGAGTAGACGATCAGGTAAACATCTAAGAAATGATAATTCTTCATCATAATCATATCTATGACACAAAAGTTGTGTAATCCAACTGAAACATTCAAGTGCCATCACCTATATACAAATTAAACACAAGATTAGAAAACAATTTATATGAATCTGCAATAAAAAAAATGTATAAAGGAACTATCATAAAAGATAGACAAGATACAAAAGACAGTGTTAAGGCCCTAAACAAGCCACTTGACATGCATCCAACACAATATAATACACAAAAGTAGAAAGTCTCATATTATTTAAGAGTTTTACATAAAAGCGGAAGTCTAACATAGTCTCGACAAGTTAATCTAATACATCAAAAAAATATGGTTGGGATTTAACTCGTACACTAGCTACAATGTCCGAAACGAAAACAAAAGAAAAGTAAGTAAAGGTGACATGGTCCTCGGAACATAAGGACTCAAAAAATCTTCAAATGTAGCTAATTTGAATCTTGCCAGATGAAGCTCACATAGGTAGGCACTAGTATGCATTAGTACATGAAATGTTCTAAGTATGAGGCATATGCATAAACATGAAAACATGATCATAAAGGGGCATAATAGGAAAACATGATATCCATTGCCCATGTTGGATCTCTACAAATTTCTTTCCTAAGAAACACAAATTTTGTATGAGCCAATCAATTCCCTGATGGATTAATTTATTTTGACTAATATATGCCACGTTAGATATTAGTGAGCTTAGTGCAATATACATCAAAGTTTTGACGTAAAATTCCTAAAAATGAAAAATCTAGATCAAGGGGTCGATTGGCTCATGAGAAATGTGCGATAATTAAGTTTGGGATTAAATTTTATACCTTCAACCCTACAAAATATAAATTTAATCATCCCAAACTTAAAAAATCATGACTATAATCACAAGAGAACTTAGTTCGGGAACATAAGATATATCATCAGAAAGAAAAAGTTGTATTCAAATTAATATGAAAACAGTAAATTGAGAGTTAGAGTAATACCGGCAGTCACATAGAAAAAGTGAACTAGGAAAAACGTCAACCCTGAAAACTTAAACCTAAATTATTTAGGACTCTTGATAACACTAAATAGGATTTGAAGACAATAATTAGTAGGGAAATTTAATAAAAGTATGGTTATTTAATTTTTATTGCAAAATTTAAATATATAGCCATATTTTTATGGCAAAACTAAATAAATAGGAAACAAAATAGGAATAATTAATTCACGCGTGCGCGCGCGCACACATATATATATATATATATATTTAAGACCTTATATTATATCCTATACGTCTACTTATAAGTATTAATAATTTGTAATATAACAAATTAATTATGAGTTATAACAGCTCCAAATTAATTAATATTAAATTAAATTTATTTTAATATTTAATGCATGTAATAAAAGGTAAAAGATTTACGTTTTGAGTGGAGTTACCGAGGAAATCAAATTACTACCATTTAGGGAGGAGTTACTACGAAACCAAATTACTACAATTTAGGGAGGAGTTACTCATGAAACTAAGTCACATAATTTCGGAATGAGTTATTGAGGAAATTATATTACATGTTTTTTATTCTTTTATAAAAGATAAAACTTCAACCATCTCTTGTAATCTAAAACCTCTCTCCATAATCTTCTTTAAAAAAATTCATAATCATCTTCGTTCCCGTGTTTATAGATTTTGATAAGATGAAAAGTGACAATATTATCATTCAAATTAGTTCTACAAAACAATCCAACAAAAAAGAAAATGCAAGAATATCGCATCTCCTCCATCAAACAATTTTGACTTAGATTTTGTACCAAAAACACATCACCAAAGAGGTAAAACAAATTTGTGAAGGGTGGGACGCTAGAAGCAAAAAAAGTCAAAGCCTAGTGTGGGTGTGAAGAATGATCTGAAGGATTTCAAATCTAAAAAAAGGAAAAGTTGTTCCATATGTATTAATAGTTCAATTTTATTTTTTCCATATTTTGATGATTTTTATCTTTATAGAACTTTTATGTTGTGTTTTATAATTTTATTAGGTGATATATATTCTAAACATAATCGTTGTTGTATGAATTGTGAATGAATTGGAATATGTTCATTTGTTCAAAAAATAGATATAAAAATAACATTGATTGGTAGATGTGAATATAAAGTAGGTATTAAAAATGCATTTTTATTATTATTTTAACGAAGCTAATTTTACACATCATTGTGTATTATTGTTGGTGGATGTATGGAGTAGATATTAAATTCTGTAACGACTCATTTGGTCGTTTTGAGTACTAGAGCTTTTTATTTCATAAAATACTTTGTGAGAGATTCTAAATGGGTATTTTGGACTTTTCGTAACTACAATTATGAAATTAGTGGGGTAGTTTTAATAATTAATTTACTAGTTGGTTAAAGAAGATAGCATTGAAATTAGTAGTGGACCACTTTCACTACTCTTATAATTAGTCATATAATAATTAGGGTAAAAATAATTTGTAGAAGAAAAGAAAAGAGCGGAAGAGGAGAATAACAGAAAGCAGCGTGAACGAAGAAGAACGTGAGTGACTTAGACTTCAGGTAAATTATCTGCCAAAATTTTGTATTAGGAATATTGGTATAAATTATGCTATTATAATTATTATTATTATTATAATGTTAAGGAAAGAATGAAATTGGGGGTGCTATGCGGATGTGTTTACGGTCGTGGCAATTCATTACTGTGTTGAAATTCATGTATATATTTAGGTCATATTTTAATTAGTGTGTCATAATGTTTGTTGTAAGGAGAAATTAAAAGGTTGAATAAGAAAAGTTGGGAACAAGTCAGTGGTAAAGTAAGGAAATTGAAACTTAGGTAAAGAAGTGGATGGCTCTCATGCCGTCATCATTGGACAATGATTTAGGCTAATAGTAGGGTGGATTAATGCCTATAGTTGAAATATTGGAATATGTTAGTTTGTCAACTGTTCGTGGTACGCCACTGATGTTCGTCTTTAGATAATTTATTTAGTTATCACATAATAATTTAAGTTTTAATTTATGGAAATAAGTAATTAAATATTAGGTGTATTGTATTATTCGAATATCATTAAGGTAAGGCTAATTGGAGGAATTAAGACTTACCCTTAGGTTGTAACGACCGGGTTCCGTCGTTATATAAATGCCAATGGGTAAAAATTTGGGGCTGGAAAAACTTTTTTGTGGTATTTGTATTTTTCGAACCTTGCCCAGATTTGGACGAAATTGGAGTCCTTGAGGTGTTGGGAAATCTGGTAACAATCGAGTGGATTGTTTTTTATTTTGATTGCTTGAGTAGTTAGATAACTTGTTAAGGAAAGCGTACAACTTTACGGAATTGAATTCGGGCAAGTAGAACTCCCGGAATCCATCTTAGTGTAAAGGGTATTTTCTGATCGTCGTGGGTTAGAGGTGTGTTGTGAAATGGGATTTTGGAATTCTTTAAATAGCTCTCTGGTTCTATTTGTGCCGCCTTGGTGAGAGGTTGGTAGCTATGGCAGGGCCGCTACAGCGGGATATGAGGCGTTGTGGCGGGTACGACGAGACTTAAAATTTTAAGTGAAAGATGAAGAGCTTATTGGTTCAAGAATGCCGCTCTGGCGGGAAAATGAGTCGCTCTGGCGCCGCCGCTACAGCGGGGTAAGAGCCGATGTGGGGGGCCAGACGCGACTTAATGCCATTAATAAACCCCTAAATGACTTTATCTAGCACTTTTCGACTTTTAGACCTAAGGAATGACCCCCAGGCAACTCATACTCATTTTTCACCATTCTTGAGGCTAAAGGTAAGCTTTGCACTCCCCGAATCTGTTTCTCAATCCGTAGAATGTAATTGAATGGGTGAATATTGATGGGGGAGGGTTTTGTTATAGATTCTATAGTGGAAACAACCATAAGTTGGTTAGTTGATCATAGGTTTGATCTAGGGTGAATATAATTGTTAGTAATTTGGGTAATTAGTGATTGTTTATTGATTCCCATATTATATTGATTGTTTGTAGACCAAGAACAAACGGAGCGAATCCGGAAAGGGAAGGATCAAGTCTTTTGTTTCAAGCTTGTTTCAAGGTATGTGATGGTTGTGTTTCTATGTTTGTGTGATGTATGCTTGTTCTTGCTTCAATATGAAACTTGTGTATGTATGAATATTGCAATGTTGATCACACTTATTGTAAATGATATAGATGAATATCATTACGATGAAATCATGACTTAAATGTATGATTTTGAGGATGTACTTGTGTTTGTGATTGTGGTGTATGAATGGGATCGGCTTACCACGTTCTAGCATAGCTAACTTGGATCGGATTGCTACGTTCCGAAATAATTATAGGATCGGATTGCAACGTTACGGTATAAATATGGGATCGGATTGCCACGTTCCGGCATGCTAACTGTTTAGGTTTGGGTCCCATGAGAGGACCAATGATGTGATGATAAATGTGAAATGTGTTGTTGACTCTTCACGTTGATGATGTTGTATATGTTGATGTATATTCATGTGATTATAATGTTGTTTGACTTGCTTATGTTGCACTTGTGGGATAGCCGCATATAATACCAATACACTGTGGTTGTGTACTGATTTTGCACTTGCTCTTATTTTTGTTTAGTACAGGGCATCTTCACACGACTATTGACAGACCTCGCTTAGAAGATCAGTGGTCGTCGCTTCGAATTAAAGGGTGAGCCAATTCTTTCGGGCTGCTATGGGATTCTCTTCCGTCTATGTCCATCATTTCTGAACTTAGTCATTTGTTCTAGTTAGTTGATTAATTCATTAGTTTGGGGATGTATCCCTTGTTGCTTAGACTTGGATCATTTGTTTAGATGTTTTGGTACATTAACTTTCAGGTTCTAGGTTGTTTATTCCGCATTTGTTTAGTTAATTAACTTGCTTCCGTCACTTAATTGCCTTAGTATTATTTTAGTTGCTTAGTTGGGTTGTTGTAGTGGTTCTCCCACCGGATGGTTAGTGTGGGTGCCAATCACGATGGTCTGGGTCGTGAAAAAGTTGGTATCAGAGCCTAGGTTCGTTGATCTCCATGTACCGAAACGAGTTTAATAGAGTCTCGCGGAACGTTACGGGGATGCCTTTATTATTCTTCGAGAGGCTATAAGACTTCAGGAAATCTCTATTTTTCTGTTGTCTCCTTTCGTGCTATGACTTGATTACAATTAGTATATGGCGATTCAAATTGGTATCTAATCTCCTTCAATCTTCTGTTCGCAGATGGTTAATACTAGGTATAACAGTATTAGGCCCGTAGCTCCTGTCAATGCTCAAGCTGAGGAATCTGTAGTGAGAGGTCACAGTCGAGGCAGAGGTACATGAAGAGCTAAGGGTAGAAGCCGTGGGAGAGTAGCGCATGCTGTGAATGAGGTGCCGATTGATAATGTTCCTTTGAATGAGAACCCTCATGCGCATAATGAGGAGATAGAAGAGGATATTGAGGTTCAAGATGTTGGGGAAAATGGACAAGAGGAAGAGGCGCCAGCGAGACTGCGGTTGTTCCTCCCATCGATCCGGTGTTAGCTCAGCAGATTATGGCATTCTTGAAAGGGTTGGCTGGTCCTGGAGTGCTTCCATCTGCTCAAGCAACTCAAACTCCTACTAATCCTCCTGTTACTAGCACTGCGCCCAAGACGGGTGGAAATGCAGGTACTGATGCTTTCTTCCGTCCTTTGTTGGGTTCTGCTATGACTGGGAAAGAGCATGATATGTTGACTAAGATTCTGAAGCTTAAGCCTCCGGTATTTCATGGTTCTAAGACTGAAGATGCTTAGGAGTTTATCTTAGACTGTTATGAGAGGTTGCATAAATTGGGCATTGTCACCAACATTGGGTTGAGTTTGTGTCTTTCCAACTTCAAGGTGAGGCCAAGCAGTGGTGGAGAGCTTATATGGAGTGCAGATCTTCTACTTTACCTCCAATTACTTGGACCCAATTTCATGCTCTGTTTCTAGAAAAGTATGTGCCTAGAACTTTGAGGGATCGCAAGAAGGATGAATTTATGGCTTTAGAGCAAGGTGGTATGTATGTGGTTGCTTATGAGGCCAAGTTCCATACTTTATCCCAATATGCTACGCAGTTAGTTACTACTGAGAAGGAAAGGATTCAGTTGTTTATTAGAGGTTTGAATTCTGAGTTGCAGGTATTATTTGTTCATATGACGTATGCAGGGAGGAGTTTTAATGAGGTGACATACTATGTTATGAAAGTGGACGGGGTGAGGTGAGACGGTCAAGCTAAGGCTTGGGCAAAAAAGGCAAAGAATTCAAGTAACTTTCAAGGCTCTTACTTTAAGGGGTCTGGAAGACCAACACTTGCAGCCAAGCCAATTCAGTCTGCTATGCCTGCCTCTACAGGTAACTACTCGGGAACTCCATCTCATAATTTTCAGAATAGTCAGAGTGTTGTGCCTTCGACGGGCAGCAGACCATCTTTTGATCGTACTTGCTACAACTGTGGTGAACCTGGGCATGTGAGGAGAGATTGTCCCCACCGATTTGTGTTAGATTTCGTAC
This sequence comes from Solanum gracilifrons, assembly GCA_029582605.1. Lineage (NCBI taxonomy): Eukaryota > Viridiplantae > Streptophyta > Magnoliopsida > Solanales > Solanaceae > Solanum > Solanum gracilifrons. The sequence continues at coordinate 12,016 of JAJOOH010072563.1, forward strand.
AGCAGCAGCAGTCTAGAGCAGTGGTACTCATGGGGATTGGTAATAATGGTAGAGGATGTCCACAAAGTGAGCGAGGAGGTAATCAGCGAGGCCGTGGAGGTAGAGGAAATGGTAATGTTAATGGAGGTAGGGGTAACGCGCAACAAGGCAGGGAAGTAGCTCGACAAGATGATAGGGCTCAATGCTACGCTTTTCCGGGCAAGAATGAGGCGGAGGCGTCCGACGTGGTGATGACATGTATTATTCTTGTCTGTGACCGGATGGCTAATGTGTTATTTGATCCGGGTTCTACTTATTCATATGTATCTGTGAGATTTGCCTCTGATTTTGAGATGATTTGTGATATTCTTGACGCCCCTATTCGTGTTTCTACCTCAGTTGCAGAGTCAGTCATAGTTACCCATGTCTATCGTGCTTGTCCTATTGTGTTTATGGGTTTTCAGACTTGGGCTGATTTGGTGACTTTGGATATGATTGACTTTGACATAATCTTAGGCATGGCTTGGTTGTCCCCCTATTATGTTGTGCTTAATTGTAATACTAAGTCTGTAACTCTACAAATTCTGGTATGAGTGTCTTCGATCGTCGATAGTATAGTAACCCAACTAAAGGTTGGGGTTCTGTTCCTTGGTTTTGAGGATTGATAGAAAAATAAAATTTAGCTCTAACTAGTCGTAGCTAAAGACATTAACGAACAAAAATATGGTAAATAAAGGGGGTGACACAAAAGTGTCAAATAACGATTTGGGGGTTTTGTCTAATTAGTAAAAATAGCAAAAATTAACAAGAAAATCAAGTATGGGGAAATGTTCTTGGGGTGTGACCGCAATACAAGTTGAGATAAATAGTTGGGTACATGCTTTTGATAAGAAATTTGTAAGATAACAGTGACTAGGCTAAGCTTTAAATGGAAATAAGTTCCCTCTCGGGCAACTTACCCCGTTTTAAATGCGTTCCTCTCGGACACTCATTTAACGCATGAAGACCAGCCTACGCCTTACCCTAGTCACTCTCTCTAGCTGAGTGTTAGGATATGGGACTAGGTGTCACCCTTTGGGCTGAACCTCATGTCGAGCCACTCCTTAGGCCATCAGTCTAATGGTCTTGGTTTTATGACCTCCCTCTCAAGCAAGCCGAAAATACATGAGTGCCTTTGTATTTGCAACTACAAACCCTTTAGATTAAACCACAACCACTAGGTGAAATCACCATTAAACTACATCTAACCTATCAACAAGCAAGACCCAACAATAATATCAACACATATTTGCTAAATAACACCCCAAGAATGGAGGTTTCTAGCCACACATCAAGAAATAACAAAATACACCTAAAATGATAGTAAAATCAAATGGGTATAAGAAATTAAGCCTTAATTTCAGCAAAGGAAGAAGAATAGAGAAGACCCACTTCCAACTTGGGGAAGATGAACTCCTTTCTTCAAGTTCCCAAAAATCCTCTCCAAACTTGAGAGAAAATATCTAAATAGTACTATTCTATTCTGGAAATTAAAATAAAAGTTCGACTTGTAAAAATAATAATAAGTTCAGTATTTATATACTTCAGAAAATAGTGCTAGCGGATCTTTCGGCGAAGTTAGTCGATGTCGCCTATTGACTTCGGTGACTCGCCCTTCGTCTGTCTCATCGCCGTTTCGTGCTTACCTTCAGCACCTTCACGTTCTGGACCAGTGGGCGGTATAGTACTGCTTCGCGAAACTATTCGGCGAAGCATTGACTGCTCTTTTCATCGCTTTTTTTATCATTCTCCTTCAGGGCTTAGCGTACTGGAACAAAGGGCGGAGTAAATCCCCTCGGTGAAATGCCAAGTGTGCTTGGCGATGCTCGGGTTTCAACTTCGTCGTTCTTTTTAGCCTTTTTGTTCCTTTTGTTCCTAAGTGTCCATGCTTTCACTAAAACTTCAAATACCTGAAACTTAAGAGTTTTCATCAGATATTTAGACAAAATAGGCATTCGAGGACACTATTCTTATCAAAATAAAGCCCTAAATGAGTCCACATATACTTGATAGATTGGAAAGGGTCGGAGCCATTGATGAAAAGAAAAGTATTCGAGAAGTAGCTTTCTTGACTTCGGTTCTTCGGTGGAGGTAGGTTATGGTTTATTCTATGTGATAGAAAGACTCTTACTAGTGATTGATAGTCATTGAGTGATGTTGTGAAATTTTCACTGTACTTGGTTTTTGTGATTTGGATAATTCATGTGTTGTTATGATTGATTTGTAATTTCAAGACGGCGAAATCGATAATCTTGAACTTGTTCCATTAAAGTGCTGCCTTGAATAAATAAGACTTAATGAAATATTGTTAAGGAAGTGGAAAGAGATGATAAAGAATGACAAATGAATTAATGATATACTTGGATCGGATGCCACGAGCCGATACAGTATTATTGGATCGGGTGTCATGTTCCGACACAATATTATTGGATTGAATTTCACGTTTCGACACGATATGATTGGATCGGGTGTCATGTTTCAACACGAAATTAGTGGATCGGGTGTCACGCTCTGGCATGTTAACATTAAAGGAAAATATATTGAAATAACTTAATGTACTCAATCTCAAAGAATCCATTTCCCAAATGAGTGTGGTGTGGAGGCATGAGTCCTCGTGTGTGTTCTTGATATTGTGACTGATTATGTACTTACTTCAGTGCTGTTGTCACTTGTTCATATTGTTCATTGCTTGCTACCTTCTAAGTTCTATAGTTGATTTTATGTTATTACTTTATGCATATTAGTTTCTATTTTGGGTCAGACGATGATATCTACCCAGTACATGATGTTGCATGGTACTGATTCCTACTTGTGTTTTCCTTCGTTTTACTTTTGTGGAGTGCAGCGAGTGTACCAGCGATTTCGACTCACCCTCAGCTTTAGCCTGTCTCCAGCACATTAGGTTCCAGGATGAGTTATTCATTTTAGCTCATGTTCGATATTATCGGTTGTGGCATGATGTCCTTAGTTTTCGGATATAAACTATTTTGTGTATTTTTTTTGTTTTCTTGATACTCTTAGACTTAGTATTTGAAGATTAGTTGTCCTTGATGTGATAAGTTTCATGTTTCGGGAAATGATATTTAATAGACGGTAGTAGGTTTGTATTTCTTACATTAATAATATTTTAGCTTCCGAATTATGGTTAGTATTTCGTAAGTTGAACAATAAATATAAGTTGGGTTGAATTTGTTGAGTAGCTCACATAGGAAGTCAAGTATTGGTGCCACTCATGACTCGTTTGGGTCATCACAAACTTGGTATCATAGCTCTCAGTTCGATGATTTCATCACACAAGGACAGGGCTAGTAGAGTCTTGTGAAACAGTACGGGGACGCCTTTACTTTTCTTCGAGAGGCTATGGGGCCCTAGGAAAACTCTATTCCTTCTTTCTTTCATGATATTACTTGAATCCAAATGGTATCTAGGTGATACAAATTGGTATCTCACCTTCTTTTCTCTATTTCGCTGTAACATCCCGTAGTTTAGTAGGCCAACTAGGGCTAAGTGTGAGGGCAACAAGAGCCAAGGCAAGGGGCAAGAGCCAAGGCCAAGGGGCAAGGCCCAAGCCAAGGGCCAAGGCTTCCCCAAGGTTTCCTAGCATTGCCCCACTTCACGACCATCACCACGGCTCGTGGTGACCACCATAGCTCATGGTATGGCTCGTGGTGGCTAAGGCAGTAGCTACTTTCAGCTACCCAAGAATGGCTCACCTTCACGAGCCACTTCACGACCAGTGGTGAAAACCACGGCTCGTGAAAATGCCTTAGAATTTTAGAGGCCAAGCCACCCTAGCCTAGCCACTTCCCAAGGACCACAGTTCGTGGTAAGGACCACGGCTCGTGGAGCCTACTGTGATGCCTGACACTAGCTGCCTAGTGAGGGCCATTTTGGTAAATTCCTATTTAGGTGGTTATTTAGTGAGGTCATTTTGTATAGTCTTAGTACACCTATAAAAGCTATTTTAACCCCTTAACTGCCCTAAATAAGTCATTATTTCCAAAACCCCAAAAGACCCTAAAGTCTATCCTCTAAAAAATTCACTCTTTAGAAGAAGAAGAGGAAGAGGAGGAAGAGGAAGAAGAGGAAGAAGAAGAAGAAGAAGAAGGAGGAGGAGGAGGAGGAGGAGGAGGAGGAGGAGGAGGAGGAAGAAGAAGAAGAAGAGGAGGAAGAAGAAGAAGAGGAAGAGGGAGAAGAGGAAGAATAGAAAGAGGAAGAAGCTAGGTAAAATTCCTCCAATCTTCCAAGATTTGTGAGGGCTTTGTATCTAATGTATGATGGTTTATTCATACAAGGACTCCTTTCATCCATGAAGCCCCATGTTTCCCCCAATTGTGAGAATGAACCCCCAATTCTAGTTAGGGTTTCTTCCTATATTGTGGGTATTGTTGTATGTTGTATGTTGATCCAATTGAGTGGATAATGGTTATTTATAATTGAATTAGTAGTATATCATGTTTCTAAGATGAAATTACATGTTTAAATGCCTAACCCATGTCTAGAGAGATGAAATTGAAGTAAGTGGGTTTTATGCCATGAAAGGGGAAAATTGAGGATTTTGATGTAATCTTCTAAGATTGATGAAATACATGATAGCATAATTGAAATTGAAGTAATTAGATATGGATTGATTGAGATTGAATACCTAAACATGAATTGAATTAGACTAAAGTATACATGGTGAATTATGACTAGTAGTGTTGAGATTTAGTTTACATGATATGTGACTACAATTGTTTAAGAATGAAACATGTGGCTAGCTTGTCTTGAGAATTAGTGTCACGACCCAGGGTACCCCCTAGACGTAACATGGTGTACTTGACCCTGAAGGGGTCTCGTACAAGCCCTTAGCATATCATGAACATAAGATAATAGAAAATCCGGGAAAATTTAATACTTTTACAATCGAAGTCATTTTTCATATAAGCAAGCGGAAGTTTTTACTACACCTTTGTCTCAAACCATCTAACATAACTTTTGAATAAAACTCTTGGGACACAGCCAATACAATAGTCTTAAAAACATGAAATAAAAGACAAAGGAAATGGTTGGTTTGTCCTCGAAGCTATGAGGACTCACCAAGATCTTCAACTCCTTAGCTCCTTAGAAACCTAGCCTCCAAAGGAACTCAATCTCTGAAACCCTACATTTGATTAGAATGTACGCAAAGTATGCATTAGTACAAAATGTACCAAGTATGATAGCTAGCACAACACCATAAGAGCATCTCAAAATGGTTAGTCAACATAAGACATAAGCATAAGAGATAATAACATAGTCATAGCATAATCATTAAAGGCATAGCATAATCTCCAACATAAGCATCATATAATCATAAGTCAACATAAGACGTAATTAATGAGCATAGGAGATAAGTCATAATCATATTAAGCATAATTGACTCTTAGTCATTTAGAAAATGATAGAACCATTCTCAAGTAACCTCAAAAGCATACATATGCAAAGCATGAGTAGCATCCCATAATACCACCCAAGACAAATATCCCTTATTGGTCATCTTAATCATATTCTATATATCAACTATTAAGCTTCTCTACCATAAGGGAACCATACTCCTAAGTAACCTCAAAACACACTTGTGTAATGTATTAAAGGCATCCCATACTACCCTTCACACTAAGCATAACCTTGAAGTCATCATAGTCATATTTACCCTACTTTTGTCTCATTATTAGCTTACTTCATATAGACAAGGGAACTATCACATTTAGTCAATATTATCATGTCAAGAAAGGCAACTATAGCACAATCTTATCTAAGCATACATCATATAAGAGAAAACATCTCATGAGTCACCTAAAGCCAAGCTTGTGCCATGCATGAACAAGACCCCATAATCCTACCCATGCTAAGCTAGACACTTTAGGTTCATCATTCATGTTTATCATCTCATCATCATGAATACAAAGGTAATCACCTCTTAGTCATGCATGAATTGGAGAGTTACCTAAACTACAATCCAATCTAGTCATGCTCATGTTCACAAGTGCAAGGGGAATCACCTCAAGGCATACATGTGTAGTTCATCATGAATGACAAGGGCAATCACCTCAAGCCATCTATATCATGGAATCGTACAAACAAGGGTAATCACCTCTAGTCATCATACTACTAAATCATAAAGACAATGGGAATCTCCACAAGTCATACAAGCTAATGAATCATAGGTATTCGCCTCCATGTCTATTTTAGGATGATATAGGTATTCCCCTCTATATCAATATTAAGGTGATATAGGTATTCGCCTCCATATCTATATTAATGTGTCATGTAGGTATTCGCCTCCACATCAACACATAAGGATCATAGGTAATCGCCTCCATGATTAAACTAAAGGCTAATGGGTATTCACCGCTTGCCTTGGGAGTCACACATATATGAAGGGTAATCACCTCACACTCCCCATAACTAACTAATTAGGAATAGGGGAACTCACCCCACATTCCTATCATTAAAATGTCATTTAGGGGAATCACCACAAGCCTCATCACATTCTATACTCCTACGACATAGATTCATTTTAGGTGAGAAAACCTTTCAGCCTAGAATCATTCTATGTGAGAGGACCTTTCATGATATCATCTTCAAGCATACAACCATATCTATAATTCTACATTAGACATTGGTATCATCACGACTTAAGTGAATCTATCACTTCACATATTTAAGCCTTTATTAGGTAGATTAGGTAGGTAAAGATCTTCCACCATAACTCTATCAATTTAAGCTTCTAATCTCCTTTAGACTTTACTCTCAAAGAATTAGCACATCTAGATCATCACATTGGTTTTCCTCTCAAAACCCTAGTGATCAACATTCATGACTACAAGCATTGTACTTAAGCTTTGCTTCTTACTAATTTCATTCATACCTAGATTTTAAGGTATTTTGATCACATCATTCATTACTAGGTGATTCTAGTCACAACTGATCATAAAGGTTCAAATCTAACTTTACAAGTCAAGATTCTTCATATAGAATAGATTCTAGTTCAATTCAGGATTATATGATCCTAACTTTGATCAATTACTACACATGACATTGATTTAGGAAGATCACCTATGAACCTTCAATTTTTCCTCTAATGGCATAAACCCACAAATATCACATTCATCAATTTAGATTAGGGTTTACCATAGAAATCACATAAATTCTTCATAATATCATAATTAAATACTAATACAATCATAATTAGGTATCATCCACTAGATTGGAATCATACCCAAACCCTACCCACAATGCAAGCACAACCCTAGCTAGAATTGAGTTTTTGACTTCACAATTAGGGGAAACTAAGGGGACTATATAGGTGGACGAACCCATATATGAATAAAATAACATACCTTAATTCAAAGACTTAATCAAGCTTGAAACAATGGGGTAAATTCGACCTAGGTTGCTGCCCTCTTATCTTCTCTTCTTCTTCTTCACTTCTAGAGAGAGGAGTTTTGGAGAGTATTTTGATGTTCTTAGATGAATGAGTTAATGAATTAGTTTAGGGGCCTATTAATATTATATAGGTGGTTAAATAACTAACCAACTGACCTCCCTTAACCCCTAATTAATTACTAACTTAACCCCCAAATACTTAACTTAAACTAAAATCTAAAAACTGCCCATGACCCACGAAACCACCACCCACGGACCGTGGGTGGGTCTACAGGGTGTACTGGTGGTTCGTGAGGGGATTACTGTGGCTTAAAATGGCAGTCCTTTTCAGGCCTTCACCCACGACCTCCACCTACAGGGCATGGGTCCACCTACTGGCATTAGGTGGCCAAACGTAGGTTCGGAAATTTGACAGCTTTTGGGCTGTCTTTTGGGTCCTCCCCAAGGACCCCTTGGGCGGTCCTTTGGGGGTCGTACCTTGACGCCCTAACCCTTAAACCCCTATTCTAAGTACAAGAATCATTTTTTATGAGTTTTAAGCCTCATACAACATTCCAAAATTCTTACGAAAGCTCTAGAACCCCATAGTTCAACTTACTAGTTTCCGGGGCGTTACAATTAGGCATATATGAGGACCATGTGAGGTATTGCTTGAGAGTAAATCTTGTAGTATGAATGATGATTTTTAGGGCCTTGAGGGTAAAAGCTAATATATTGAATTATTAATGTTAAGGCTTTGATAGTGAAGCTTATATGATGATGGTAGACTATTAGATAGAATTGTTGTGGAAGTACCTTACCCACCTAATCTACCTCATGAATGTTTGAATGTATGAAGTGATACAATCACATGAGTTAGGATGATATCCATGTCTAGTGCTTGAACCTTGGGTGTGATGATTGAAAGTAAGTTTTGCACCTAAAGGATGTGAAGTAGGAGATTATGCTTGTAGTAATTGAACAACTTGAATTATGATTTTATGCATGTCTAAAGTATTCATTCTAGATGTATTGATTTAATATGAGCTTTGACTTTGAAATGGTAAGATATGATATTATGCATGTTTTATGAAGGTTATGTACATGCTTTAACAACACTTTGAGAGCAAGGTGAATATGCTCATGATCTAGTTGTTGTGTTGTTGAAAGGTTATTCTCATATACACACTTATGCATAAATATGATATGATGTGAAAGGTTTTCTCACAATATAGTGATCTACGGTTGAAAGACTTTCTATCCTATTGAATTTGTATGAAGACATGGACAGTGAAAGGTTATTCTCACGCATGATCTAACGAGCTATAGTATGAGTTATGTTGAATTAAGTGTCAAGACTTTCTTCCATAAACATGAATTTAAGTCAAGAGTTAATATGAACTCAATGGGAATTATGCTTAGCACTGAGTGGATATTGAATATGAGATGGAATCTTTTATGCTAGTTGAGTCCGACTTCCCAATGAAAGCTTTTACACTAGTTGAGTTCTCCTTTCCAAATGGGTTCCTTTTACCTTGGTTGAGTCCAGATTCCCAAAGTATGTATCTCATGAGATGGAAACCTTCTACTTAGTTGAGTCTAGGTTTCTAGTAGCAATCTCCTTATTTCATAAACTACATGCCCCCGTAGGATACTTAGCTAATGGATCCACCTAAGCTAAGAGTATGGTTCTACCTTAGGCAAGTAGGACAACCCCTTTTCGGTGTGGGGTAGACACCAGATTTGATGTTAAGCTCACATGGTCTATGTCGGTTAAGGCTTATTCCCACAACAAGAATATAAATTATGAACTATGGTTACTCGAGAAGCTTTACTTAGCGTGGGTGATATTTCTGGGGTCTTATTCATGCGTTGCACAAGTATGCTTTGAGGGTATTCATGGTATGTTCTCTTATGTTATGATGGTCTATGTAATGAATATGCTTATGACTTATACTTATGATGTATCCTTAGTTTGGATTGTAGCCTGGAAGGACCTTTCAATACATGTGTGACTAAAGGTAAATGTTCTACTGTCTATGAGAAATAAGCTAAGGATGAGATCAAACTATGATAAATGTAAATGAGAACCTAAAGTGACTTGCTTAGCATGGGTGGGATTATGGGGTCTTATTCATGCATTGCACAAGCTTGCCTTGAGGTGACTTATGTAGTGTTTTTATTATATTACGTTAAACTAGATGCATTTATTATGACTATGACTATGTTGTTATCTCTTATGGTTATAGCCTATGTCTTATGATGATGTCTTTTATGCTTATGACTTATGTTATTGTCTCTTATGATTATAGTATGTTTCTTATGTTGACTAATGACACTTATATGCTTATGTTGATGATTTATACTAGCCATCATATTTAGTACATTATTGTACTAACGCATACTTTTGCCTACATTCTTATCAAATGTAGGGTTCGGCGATATTGACTTCCATCCTCGTGGCTAGGTTCATAGTAGATCAAGAAGAGAAGTGTTGGTGAGTCCTCATAGAATCGAGGACTTATCACCCTTTCCTTTTATGTCTTTCTTTTTATGTTAGAACTATTATATGGGTTGTGTCCCTAAGACTTCCATGTGTTAGATGGTTTGAGACAATGTTAAAGATTTCTGCTTCATTTTATGAAACCTTGATTGTCTCTAAAAATGTTTTAAATTTCCATACTTTTCTATTATCTTATATTGTGATATGCTAAGTGGCTTATATTGAGTCCTTCGGGGTTCTATGTGTCATATTACATGTAGGGGGTACCCCTGGGTCGTGACATTCACATATAGTAAGAACTAGAGCAACAGAAATGTAAACACCAACACTAGCTAGAGCGGATACGCCCTTGAAAATAAGCATGCTTTCCCAAGTAAGTTTGGACATGTAATGAGTAGTAACCTCTTTTTATTAAGTTCTTAAGGTTGAAATCTCCATTCTTCATTTGTACTAAATCTGAAGATGCTTATGCTTTTCTTGTTGATTGTCATGAGCTGCTTCATAAGATGAATATAGTAAAGTGATTTGGTGTTGAGTTCATGGCATACAAGTTCCAGAGATACGCCATATTGTGGCGATGGTGTCATGGAACTACTTATGACTTGGGCAGCCTTTTCTGACTTTATCATGGATAAGTATATCCCTTATATTTTGAGGAATATAATATTAGGAGAGATGATATCCTGAATATTGATCAAGGGAAGATGTATGTTCTTTCTTATGAAGACAAATTTCGTGCCATATCTAGATATGTTACTTAACTTTTCTTTAGTCTGAAAGGGAGAATTCACCGCTTCTGAAAGGATTGAGGTCAATTTGCACATTTCAACTTTATAGGTGGTTGCATTGGCAAAATCATTTTAGAAAGTTGTTGAATTTATGATGAGGTAGAGGGTTGAAACATATGACTTTACAAAGTTGACAACATGCAAGAAGTTTCGTAACGGACACCTAGATAATGAAAATCATTACTTTGGAAAACATAGTTAGAGCAATTTCATTGATTGAGGGTATATCAAAGAGGATCATGCTACGACTACTACAATAGTACAAATGCTTACTTGGTTAGAGCTATTAAGTGTGTTACATTCGTTATCACCTGATCTAAGAAAGAATGCAAATCGCTTGGCCTATAGAGAGAATGAATTTGATAATGTTTTGCAATTATTCAATGGGCAGAAATGTGTGGGCTATTTGGGTACGATTTTCTCGATAGGTATGATGTGTTCTAGTAATGGATCTAACGAACTTTCACGGTGTGTAACTACTGTTATATGTAAATGAATATGTGGATTGTCAAGTGTGAATACTAACTAATAAAGTAGTTATCAATTGTATGACATGTAAAGATAATGAGATTCGGTGTTGCATTCACATTTGAAAAACCAACTAGTTTGTTACTACGGATGCTTGGGTTAAGCACTATTTTTAAGGAAGATTTTAGTGGTGGATCTTTGGTACGGTATTAACGCATTTAGGTTGTGAAGTGTATCTTGAGGATTCTAAATGAGGACTGGTGATTTTATCTTAAGTGCCAAAGGAGTGGATTGATACCGAAATGACAAGCTTATGAGTAAAGGGAGTCCCAGTGAGTATACTTGGGTGAAGGAAATTGAAGATTTTAGTAAGAAAGTGCATATAAAATTAGGTTAGTCTTTTGAATTTGATTGGCATAAGTAGGTTTGAGGTGTCATGTCGATGAAAAGGTTGACTCTGTAATGATGCAAGGGATAACTGAGCATGATGGTAATAAGAGTTTGTGATGAATTGTGATTGAGATGCAACTATATAATAAGGATTGTTGGTTAAACGAATTTTGTCTCGTAATAATGACTTGTAAGTATCTAAGATTGTGGTTTTCTACTATTTTGTGAGTAACATGGTAGTATGGAATGCTTTAGGAGTTGTTGAGACACTACTCGAATAGAAATAGGGTCATAATGAAAAAATAAATAAAATTAGTGGGCTGTAGTGTAACCTTCGAAAGGATGTGTGAGCAATAATATTTTTTTCTATGATTGCAAGGGCTAAAAAGGTCTCTTCAGAGGGGTGAAGAATTCGGTTCAGAGACTCGTGGTTTCATCCATTTTTCTCTGGTTATGGTAAATGCGTCATGGGTTCATCAGATTAGTTAAGAACTATTGGATAACACTTAAGAAAAGAGTGTGCAGACATTCAACTCAAGTGTAATGATAAGTTCTTTTCTAGTTTTGAGTTTGGTAATGAGTACGATTGAATATTTAGCGAAGGATATGTTAAGGTCAATGGAGAGGTGATCAATGATAAACTAAGATACATGAATTCATAAAAATCTTCAAGGTATAAGATAATGTTGATAGATTAGGGGATTGGGTTACCCAATTAGATTCACAATTCAATTTTTTCGTTGTAAGTCTACATTTCTGGGGGTATGTTTTTTCAACTTATGAATTTGTAAAGTAAGAATGTTATTGAGCATTTGGAAGGACTTATGCATGATTTGGGTCGTAAAGTTTGTTACTTTTGATTGTTAACGGACCTAAAGAAGAGTCCCACTTAAAAGTGTTGGTTTAGAATAAGGTAAATGGCTGGAGTGGTTATGATGGTTGTTAGTATTGAGAGTGTAGGCTTTAGTCGAATAAGGTGATGAGTATGTAGGGTATGATAAATAGAGTATAGGTACGATCGTAATGGGGATAAAACCGATAGATTGTGGGTAGCTAAAATCAAAGAAATGGAGTCAACTGAATGGAAATGTTTGATATGGGATCTTTGGAGGAAGGATTTAGTGTTATTCAACCTTGGTTCTGTATACTCTTATTTCACCACCTATTTTTTTATGTACATAGTTTGTAGTATGATTCATTAGTTATGCCCATACATGTTTTTACTTTTGTGGGTGGATCGCTAGTGGTAGATTGGGTGTACCGATCCTGTGATGTCCTCTTATTTGGGTAGGATGTTCATGCAGACTTGGTTATATCAGATGACATATTTGGTGTTTTCTTGGAGTTGTTGAAGTATTCTAGTGGTTCTATATGTACCACCTTGCTTATGAGAATTTATGGAAGAGCTATGATGGTTATTTACAGTTGGCCGACGATCTTAATATTTATCTAGTCATAGCGGACATATTTCGATTATGTGTGGTTGAATATGGGGACCATTGGGTCTAACTCCAACATTCTTAAGGGTTATCTATAATCACAACTACTAACCTAGAATTTCGACAGTTTTATTAGAGGTTTTGTATGCTTGGGTGTATCGCTCGATGGGTGATTACTTGATCAGTTCCTTATTCAGGTTAGATAAGTTTGATTCTCCCTAAATGAGTACATGATGTCTAAAGATTAAAATGTTATAACTCAAGCTCGTGAAAAGCTTATGTTGTGAGAAGGAAATATTGATAAGATCTATAATGTTTGTGCATTATGAGTGTAGGGTGGTTAGTTCAAGTTCACTTTTGGTTATAACCAATGTTGATTCAGGATTTTATCATTGTTATGTGAGAAAATATTTGTCTTGATGGTTCTGTCAAAGCCCTTGAGAATATGTTGTCGACTTGTGTACGATTAACTTTGGTAGTTATTAGGAATAGTTTTTGTTGTTGGTTGAGTTTACATACAACAGTAGTTATCACTTGAGCATTGATATGACCCCATTTGAGGCACTGTATAGGAGGAGGTGTAGGTCTTCAATTGATTAGTTTGATGCATGTGAGGTGACACCTTGCGGTAATGATCTTTTGAGGAAATCGTTAGAGAAGATAAAAGTCATTCAACTTAGAGCAGGTAGAAAGAGTATGGATACTAGAAGGTCAGGGACTTGAAGAGTGCACTTGGGAGAGTGACGCTGATATGCATAAAATATATCCACACCTTTTTATCGATTCAAGTACCCTTTCTTACCCTCACCTTGTTTTGAATGTTTGAGGACGAGCGATGGGTAAATTGGTATCTAATGTAACGACTCATTTGGTCGTTTTGAGTACTAGAGCTTTTTATTTCATAAAATACTTTGTGATACTTTGTGATAGATTTTAAATGGGTATTTTGGAATATTCGTAACTACAATTATGAAATTAGTGGGGTAGTTTTAATAATTAATTTAGTTGGTGATTAGAGAAGATAACATTAAAACTAGTAGTGGGCCACTTTCACCACTCTTATAATTAGTCATATAATAATTAGGGTAAAAAATAATATGTAGAAAAAAACAAAAGAATGGAAGAGGAGAATAACAGAAAGCAGCCTGAAGGAAAGAAGAACACGAGCGACTTAGACTTAAGGTAAATCATCGGCCAAAGTTTGTATTGGGAATATTGGTATAAATTATATTATTATCATTATTAGTATAATGTTGGGGAAAATGAAATTGGGGGTGCTATGCGGATGTGTTTACGGTCGTGGCAATTTGTTAGTGTGTTGAAATTCATGTGAATTCGTGTATATATTTAGGTCATATTTTAATTAGTGTGTCATAATGTTTGTTGTTAAGAGAAATTAAAAGGTTGAATAAGAAAAGTTGGAAACAAGTCAGTGGTAAAGTAAGAAAATTGAAACTTAGGTAAAGAATTGGATGGATCTCATGCCGCCAATCATTGGACAATCATTGTCATGTCATTGGACAATGATTTAAGCTAATAGTAGGGTGGATTAATGCCTATAGTCGAAATATTGGAATACGTTAGTTTGTCAACTGTTCATGGTACGCCACTAATGTTCGTCTTTAGATAATTTATTTAGTTATCACATAATAATTTAAGTTTTAATTTATGGAAATAGGTAATTAAATATTAGGTGTATTGTATTACTAGAATACCATTAAGGTTAGGCTAATTAGAGGAATTAAGACTTACCCTTAGGTTTGAACTTTAGGCAATTGATTATAGAATTAGGTAAGTTTTTGGGTCTAGGCTAGACATAGAATAATATGAGTGTATATAGACTCGTTAACTTACAAATTATGCATATATACTTGATATATTGGAAAGGTTCGGAGGCATTGAGGAAAGGAAAAGTATTAGAGAAATAGCTTACTTGACTTCGGTTCTTCGGTGGAGGTAGGTTATTATGTATTCTATTTGATAGAGAGACTCTTAATAGTGATTGATAGTCATTGAGTGATATTGTGGAATTTTCTATGTACTTGGTTGTTGTGATTTGAATAATTCATGTGTTTTTATGATTGATTTGTAACTTCAAGACCGCGAAATCCATAATCCTGAACTTGTTCCATTAAAGTGATGCCTTGAATAAAGAAGGCTTAATGAAATATTGTTAAGGAAGTGGAAATATATGATAAAAAATGACAAATGAATTAACCATATACTTGGATTGGGTGCCACTAGCCGGCACCGTATTATTGGATCAGGTATCACCACTACTAAAAAAACAGTGAATACCGACCTAAAAATTTCCGACCTCAAATGGAGGTCGGTAATTTCCGACCTCCGGAGGTCGGTATTTACAACTAGTCGGTTTTTATGCAAAATAAAGAGGGAAAACCAAATTCCGACC